>JASGXE010009763.1:0-50813 GCA_030068105.1 Sinentomon sp. SZTP_YWyxl
TTTGCACTATGGCCAAAGGCACTTTCCCACCATTCAGAAACCTCAATAATCAGGAGATGCAGACATAAACAGAATGAATGACACATTAAAAAAGAATGTCAAAGAGAAGTGGAGTTTTGACGGAGCAGGTCAGGACTGCAGTGGGCCAACAATTAGGTTCGCCTACACCCAGATCGACAGATACTGAGACATGGAATGGTGGCCATTTTTGAATGTCGTAAATGCGTGTCCACGGTGCTGAGTGTAGACCTGAAGAGGGGCAAAACTTGAAATTTAGTGTGCTAAAACATTTTAACCGCGGTGAATGTCGGTCCGCTGCTTTCGGATAACTGGTCGCACCAATTTTGCACAAACATATTTTTCCAGTTTTTAAAAGCACTTTTTTGTTTTTTATTATTTTGAAAAAAATTAAAGCAAAAAAAAAAAGAAAATTAAAAAAAGAAAAATGCAAACCAGAAAGAAAAAAAAAAAAACAAAAAAAAAAAGTCGAAAAATAAAAGAAGAAAAAAAGTATTATTTTACCTGTGATCAATAGACTATATGCTATGTAAATTGTTAAAAAAACAAATTGAGTAGTTTTGTACGTTACAAAGTGAGATAAAAGTCAAATAAGAAGAAGCTGAGCAGTTTTGTACGCGCGTACAAAACTCACGTACAAAACGGTTTTGTACGTTTCCAAAAAAGTGACGTACAAAACTGGCTGTCGGCTAATTTTATTTGTGTGGATGTTATGTACTCACAATCAGACGTACACAACTGGTACAATTCCCTGGATGCAGACGTACAAAACTCACGTACTGTATGTGCACATCCCTGCCTACGGCTATGGAATCTTGGCCTACCTAGGGCTAGGTAGGCCTAACCTAAAACCTATCTTTATTCATTTTCAAACAGTAGATATTCTAGCAATCACGCTTTGATGTTTTCAAGAGACTAGGTGTGTTGCCTAATTTTTCCATGTTCAAACTATACCTACCTCGCAATTATCAGAAAAAAACTCAGAAGGGGAACACAGAGGAGAAATTGAAAAAAGCATTGGTAGCTATACAATCTGGTACAGTTTCTTTGAGAGGCACTGCAAGGGCATTTTGTGGTCGACAAAACTTGTCACGAAGGCTGCATGGAAATCCCAATCCAAAAATTGGCCGCAAGACTTTCTTCATGGCCAATTTCACTTTCATATGAAGCTCACCTGCTGATAAGCTGAAGGATATGGCTAAAATGGATTTGGATTAGGAAGTTGGAGCCTGTTGAGATAAGTCATAAGATACCTAGTCACAGGTGATCTGTTCATCATTTAGGTACGGATTCTATGATACGAGGGTTGTTAAATAAGTTTCTGCCTTTGCAATGAAATTCTTGTTTTTTTTTTGGAGATTTTCTCCCATGGCAAAAATATCTGATCAATTTGGAAGTTATCGAGTGGTTTCTAGATCAAACCGCTGTAAAGTCTTCAATTTATTGCAACAAATACGAAGGGCCCTCAAAAATTAACAATGAGAGCAACTGAGAAATGGAACTTTTTCACAGGAACGCAAGATTCGTTGATCCGACTGATTCGAGGCAAAAATGTCAATTTTCTGGGTATGATGTTCACGCCAATGGTAGGTACAGTTTAGCAATCATGTGTGGATGCTATCGGAACAAGGCCTTTGCACTCTGGGTCTTTTGGATTTTATGTTTTGGTGAACAGGTCCTTTCTTCAATTGTTCAGTTGGTTCATTTTTGCTACCTCTGGTACCCTTTCAAATTGCGATAAAATTGGAAAAAATTGCATTGGATTGATCCAGAAATCACCTGATAACTTCCAAATTGATCAGATTTTAATGCAGTAGGATTAAAACTCCCGAAAAACAAGATGTTTCTGTGCTAAGGCATAAACTTATTCAACAACCCTCGTATCCTAGAAGAGCAACTGAATACCTTGGGACTGAAAGAAAAACCTGCTCAAATTTGGGATTGGGATCTAGGTGAAACTGGTGAGACTTGGAACACCATTTTTCCAGTCCATAGGCAAAGCAAAGCACAGGAGTAGGATGAGAGCCTGATATCAAAGGGAGGCAAAGTTGTCATTTTGTCAGCTGATCAACCAAGGCCCGTGATATACTTTGGCTCAGCAGGCCCATCGGATTATTTTGGGAGCTCAATCCAAGGCAACTGCCAACCTCATCCAAGTAACTATGTACCTAGTTGCGAATTTTACTTGAGGCCTGCATATATCGCTGGCAAGTCCAAAAGTTGACACATTGCTAAGGCACTAGGTAATCAGCACGTGGTATGTGCCTTCCAACGCCGATGTAAAGAAGATTACAACAAATAGGAGCCATTGGTGAAACCTACCACGGCCTATTTTGGCACAAGCATGATCAACGCTGAGATGGTCCCTCCCAAGCATGGCTTTCGCAGCCGGCTCGAAAATCCGTGCTGCAGGACCCCAAACGACTTTTCGCAAGTCGTTTGGAGCCCTGCAGCACGGATTTTCGAGCCTGGTCATCTTTTGGACGAAAAGCATTTTTTTGCTCGCCAGACCATTTTTGGATCCCGGTCGAAAATCGAGAAGCTTCTTCCTTGCTCGCCAGCGCATTGTTTTGGTCCCGGTCGAAAATTGGAAAAAGCTTTTTTTTGCTCGCCAGCCCATTTCGATCCCGGTCTGCTCTCATCCGTCCCGGGAGCATAGCTCCGGCGCTCCAACTTTTGCAACCCTTGTACCAAGGCATGTACCTACCTACGGCTACCTAAACCGTGTTGCCCTCGGGGCCTAAGAGCTTACTTTAACCTATGAAGGACCTACCTAACTACTACAGTGTTTAACCTTACAGGAAAAAATTACCCAGTCGTCTAAATTTCAGAACGTAGACTTAGATTTACGATTTTCACAGATCAGGTGAAAACCAAGCTTACTATAATAGCGTTTTTTAAAAATGCTTCGTTTAGACCTCTCTAAACTGAAACTCTCAGTAAAGGTTTTGGAGCAAGATGCCTATATTAAACTAAATCTTTGAACACTCAACAAAATTAGTTAAAGGAGTGAAATGATGAGAAGAGAATGGAATAAGTTAAGGGACAATGAAAACGTGAATAAAACTCAAAAGAGAAAAGGTGAACACAAATGGGGAAACAAACACACGGTATGAAAAACACACTAAAACATTTTGGCACTGGAGAGTCCTTTGTGTGGCACATTAGACGGCAACGCGACGTAGTTCTTGCATTCGCTTGTGATGGGCCGGTCTCATTTAACAGTCACAAAAGAGTTTTCCTGATTGGGTGTCACTCTGGAAAACTAGCAAACCAAGACAAAATGGACAAGGAAATATCCAAACTTAACTTGTGGACATTCCTTGTTTTACAGCAGTCCCCAAAATCCAATCTATGCTCTGCGTAGATATCGTTTCTTGGACTCGGAGAGTGAGTGGTGTCTCTCCACAGAAAAAACGGACCGTTGTAATGTCCCCAAAATAACAACTGAAAAGAGAAAGGGTTTGAAAATGCCCTTTGTGACAAGTGATTGCAACGAGCGTAAATTCTGAGCAAAGTTGGTGAGAGAAAGCTGTAGTTTGGAAAACTTGGCAAGCGTCTTTGAATTCCATTAGCACTTGGGAAAAATAGCTGTTCTCAAAGGTCACACGGACAACTGGATAAAGTTAAACTCTGTAGAAAACATGAAGTTGAATTCAGTAAAAGAATTCAATGACTCCAGTAGAAAAACAATAAAGGGTTGATCGAATGAACTATGTGACAGGATTCGTTTCACCGAACTGATTAGAAGCGGGACTTTTGTGCAACAATTTAGTTGAAACAGAAGTGTGAGTACGCAGTTTTACCTGCAACATTCTTTGCAACTGTAGCAACTGTGACTACCGTGGGTATTGTGATCATTGCTATAGATTAAAACATAGGAGTTTTAGCCAAAATATCTCAAGTGATCAAGTAAACAGAGCATCACGGAACATGTCAAAGTTTCACTGCAAAGGTTCGGAACCACACTTACCCCTGAGAGAAGTTGGATATTCTTCAGGGATGTTTGACGAAGTTTCAATTGCCAATCGCAAACGTTCAAAAGGGCTCGAGTAGGATGCCCATGAAACAATTCAAACTCAAAGGCCAAAGTTGAAGAGTCCTTGGTGGAATAGAAAAAAACCTGGGGTAAAGTCAAACACCACCTAACCCTAAAAATTGGCACTGAATTCGCGCCCGTGGCACTGAGCCTCTGCCTTGTCGTGCGGCAGATTCGGAAATGAACTGAAGTTTTCGCTGGCAATCTGGTAGTGCGGAATTTTCCAAATTCACGAGCGCAGTCAAACCAGGTGGTTATCAGTAAAACCGATAAAATGCCTACAAACTCGGCAGCCTGCAATGACGTGTGAGGGGTCAAAACTATTGAGTTTGTAATAGCATCCCAGCTTGAGGTCATGCTGGTGGATGCTACACTCCCCCTCTGCAGAAAAGAAAATTTCCCTGAAAGGGGAATTTTCGTTATACCCTGTACCACCAAATTTTTAACTTAAATGTGCCTCCCCTGTACCTTACTGAAGAAAATTGCCACAAACTTTGTTACGGGGAAGAATAATTGCAACCGTAGAAGAATCAGTGACCAAGTAGATGAGGATGGAACAAAAAATTGTTTGGAAAACTGTGGTGATATGATGAAAACCAGCACAAGTGAGTACACAAAACAAATGAAAAAAAAATCATCGAAATTCCGATTAAAAAACGATAAATATCGGTGATATTGCCACCATGTTTAAACATTCAAGGATCAAGTATCGCTCTGATTCAATCAAACTTCACCAAGACACAGGGAAGCGACAAAGAAAAACAATGTTATGCAAAGCAAAATAGAGAAAACGTTATTTCTCTCGATTTTCATGAGGTGAACCACAAGGTGAACCACAACATATAAATTCCTCCAAAATACAAAGGATAAACGAATGAGGCTGGGCAAAACTCTTTTTTTTTTTTTTGCTTTCGTTTTTAAAATTTTTGTTTGGTTTTCTTTTTGTAATTTTTTTTGTGTTTTTTTTTTATTTGTACCGTTAACAATATGCGGTTTTCCGGCCGTTCGAAAATTCCGTCTCGCCAATGGGCCCTGCCGATCCCTTCCCTCCAGTACCCCTCCCCTTCTTGGGGACGTAAATTGCCTGGAAACGAAAGGGACCGACAGGTCCAGAGGTTTGACAAAACCCAGCCGGTGCCATCCTCTAAAGTTCCAAATTCAAATAATGCAAACTAACGTGCAAAAAACAAATCATTCTGGGTTTAGTATATGCCGGAGTTTCTTGAAATCCTGTTTTCCCCCACCCTACCACTTCCCTCCTCCTGAACAGCCCCACTCCCCCTCGGTACCCGCAATCTTTCATGCGTGAAATCGCACCGAACCGAGGAATGGGACTGCACAAGAAGAAATTCTGCGGCAAGATAAGGGTCAACAGTTTCTCAGTAAAAAATAAGAACGAAAACCCTTTTGAAAGAAAGGACGCTTACAAATGGGTACAAAGGACGTGTACAAATGAAATTCAAAATGAAACAGGTTAAAACCGAAACGCAGTTAAACAGTAAAGTTTAAAAACAGGTTGAAATGTTAAAATGATAAAAATGGTACCATTTTAAAAAGGTTAAAAACTGATTAAAACTGCAAAGAAAAAAAAAATCCGGTGGAATGGTTAAAACAGCTGAATCGGTGAGTAAAAACCGGCTAAAAGAGTAGAAGATGTGACTAGAAGAGGAAATACTGAAATTGGTGAGACAGCAGCACGTGTATTGATGACTAGTTGAATAGACATTACGCCAGATATTTTGGCTTTGAGCGTGGCCGTAGGTTGTAATGATGGCGAGCCATTTCAATTACCGATTGCCCATCTGATGTAGACTGTGGGCTCTCGGAATCAGTTTCAATTTGCTCAGCAGTTGACAATGCCTGTGAATCTGCTGTCCCGTGTGGTGACGCAACCAGTGAGGCATCAGAGCCAGACGAAACGCATCGGTCGACGTCGCCTGTCTCCGTTTGTTGCTGTTCATCGTTATCCTGCAAGGAAAGACACGAGAAAGCATCATGTGAGAGATGATGTTTCTCGCAGCCAGGAAGTGTTTTGAATGGATAAATCCTGTTGATGTTAAATGTTACTCGTGGACCGTTGTATCTCCACGGTTTCAAGACGGCGTTGTTCCGTTCGTCTAGACTTAAAATGATGTAAGGCGGCGAAAATATTGGAGCCGATTTGTCATGAAAATCAGCTTCAGCCTTTGATTTGTGAACCAGTTTTATTTTCACAATATCGCCCACCTTCAATGTAGGGACCCTATGCCGAGCATCGAAAGCTTTGGCATTCTTTTCAAATTGTTTTTGTGCTTGCTCCCTCACAAAATCGTAAATTTCTTTTCTTTCTTGGAGCTCTGCTTGCATGTCCATGGGAGCTTGAGCAATTTTTTCAGGGTCCAAAAGTTGTAATTGTTCGACCGTTAAAAGGTCTCTTCCCAAATAAACTCTTGCAGGTGAAAGACCATGTGCCTCGTGAATGTTGTGGTTTAAGGAGAGTTGAATATGTTTGATCTCCTTAACCCAAAGGCGATGATCGTCAGAAATGGCCGTACGAATAATGTCCCGGATGCTACGAATTAAACGCTCAGTTGGATTCGAGCATGAATGGCCGGGTGCAGTGTAAATCACCTCGATTCCAAAACTTTTTGCCCACCTCCTGAAAGATGTCGAGGTATTGATTGATGCTCGATCCAAAATCAAAGCTACTGGGCAACCAAATTGCGCAATAACATTTTCCTCCAGGATTTTATTGAGGTTCCTAGTCTTGTGATTTGGCAAAATGTTCAGCAAACAAAATTTAGAACGAACCTCCATGCAAGTTAAGAGACATTTGGTCTTCTGGCTATTTGCGAAGAAACAAACGTCCAAAGCCCACGTATCGTTTTGGACCTTGAGGTTCAAGCTTTGCATTTTGCCAAATGGTTTCACATTGGTGTATTTGGCCTCCTGACACTTTTCACAACACGAAACAAGTAATTTAGTGTCACGGCCCATGTTTCGCCAGTAAACAATATTGCGCAATTTTTCATAAGTTTTCGTGCATCCTGAATGATTTTGTGATTTCGATTCGTGAAACCTCGTAACGAATGGTTTGACGAATCGTTTAGGCAGAAGGATGACATGGCCATGAGTGCCTTGGTCAACGTAAATGACGCCATCCACAAATTTTGCCTCTTTGGACATTTTCAAAAGCCTTCTGTGTTTGGCTATGTCCTTCTTTTCAATATTGGCCATAATTTCCTTATTTGAAAGAATAAACGAACTTAATTCTTGACAGAGTTTGTCTTTTTGCTGTTCGTTTTTCAAATCTTGTAACGTAAAACCCATGTATTTTTGCATCTCCTTGTCAGTGGAGACATGGTTTACGAAAATCGTGTATTCGATTGGAGGCTGATATAATGTATCCAGATTAAATTCATCCAATACGTGAACGGAACAACGTCTCTGTCTTCCTGTTCTAACCCGCTTTGTTCGTTGTGGCAGTTCGTATTCACTGACCTCACTCAAAATGAAATTTACCGTCGTGGCTCTGCCTTCCGGTGATCCAATTTCAAGCTGCTTTTCCTGTAAAGGGGTAGAAAACTCTTCCATGTTGAGTTTAAAGGAAGGGTTTTCTACTCCTTTACAGGAAAAGCAGCTTCGATTCTAATTTACGGATACCAATCCTAGTTACCTGATCCGAAACGAGGTTCGCCTTTTCGAATTTCCTGAAGATCAGAGATCACCCACAGGAACTCCCATTTTGGCGGCCGAACACTGACCTGGCCAAGTTCAGAGTCGTTCTACTCCCTGTTCCAAATTGTTCACGATTGCGAGCAAGACCCGCGACTCTACCACAAATTGAGTTAAGTGCCACTTAACCTCTTTTATTAATTTTGGATTCTTCAAAGTCACCGTCTGTTAAAAACTGTCAGGATCCTGCTAGTAGCGGCTCATTCACTGCAAAGTGAAGTGTTTTATCCCATCGGCCGTTCGGCAAAGTGTTTTTAACGTTTTTGTTTTGTTTTTGGGTTTTATCTCTTTGGCCTACGGCCTTTGTCTTAATCATTTGGTTTACTTTTCTCTGAAGATGTTTACCTGGCCTAATCAGTGCTCGCGATGTTTAAATTCCTGTTGAGAATAAACGTTACGAAAACTCTTGTGGTCGTGTTCTGTTTCTTCCACTGAGGACTGTTCGCACCAATCACCAACCGTTCTTCAACCTTTAGTTAGCCGTTTTATGCCACACATACAGGGTGTGCGCTAAAACGCTACTTAATGCTTGTGAGGGTTCCTGCTATACCTACATGGGACAAGATTCCTTGGCAACCCAGTACCTACCAGAACCCACCTCCAGAGGAAGATGAAAAATGAGGCAAATTATGAATCCCAGGATCAAAATAGTAATAGATTTGAATAAGCTGCCTGATTCCCATCCTTTCCCACAAATTTCTCCATGAAAAACCTATATAGGCCTACCACCATTTCGAAACTCATTTCAGGATTCTACTCTGATGCAACGAGGGCCAAAGGTGTAGCTGAAACTGCTACCAAAGCCCGCAGGAGCATCCAAGGTTCTGGGAAATTAAAACACAACGGTGTTAAGCCTGCTGCAATGCAGCAGTGAGACACTTCCACCTCTCATTTATAAAGGAGCTAATCTTTGGTCCACCTGGAAAGGAGACAGCAACATTCCCGGAACCACGTATGCAGTGACACCTAAAGGATATACAGAGGTCACCAATAGTCCTCAAACATAGGAGTCGTTTTTTGCAAGCGTTTCTCCACGGGAGACTGTACAGGTGTAATTGGCGCTTTTGGTTGCACTTTGTCTCGTGGATTTAATTTCGTAATTTTTTTCACGTTAAAAAAAACAGATGATATCAACACTTGGCCTCTTGGCTTTGCAATTGAAAGTGAAAAGCATGACCCATTCAGGTCTCAAGTTTGTATTTGAAAGCAGGCTCGACAAAAAACTTCCGCCATCGAATTGGACCAGTTCTGTTGTGCCTATGGTTCACGCAGCAAAGGTTTGAAGTTTGGAATGCCTGACTACCGACGCTTCCGATGTATCCATCCGAGACACCCAGTGCATCCGACGCATCCAGTCACGCACACACACACTAAAGCGACAGGTGGTTGGTTAGGAGGTAAGAATAACTTAGACTGATGTTTTCTATCCTACCGCAAACTAGCCCAACCTTTAACCGGTTGCTTTAGTGTGTGTGTGCGTGCGTGCGTGCGTGTCTGGATGCATCGGAAACGTCGGATGAAACGGAAGGATGCGTCAGAAGGATGCATCGCAAGCATCGGAGTTGTCGCGGTTGTCTCATAGGTATTTCAAAGTTTAACCTTTAAAAAAAAACCTTTTTTATCGGATGAAAACTGAGTGAATTGCCTTCCTGTGCTCGGTTTTCTTATCACCTCGTGCTTTTCTTCTTCTATACGCTGAGCAGCATGATCTTTTTCCGCTTAAAATACGAAATCATTTTTGTGCATCGTCAAATGTTTGCCTTGCCGCATCATCTTCCACGACTTGCAGGACGTTTAAAATTTTACATGGAATGACCAATCACTCTTTCTTCGGTGCCCGCATTGCCACATTTTGCTCCTGCCCACTAACGCAAGTAACGATCCTGCTCAATGGGGTGTCACGCAGTTGGAGGGGATTGCACTGTTTCGGACTGATATCTTGCACTGCGCGGACAAACTCAAAACACATCTTTCGTCACGAAGCTTTGTGTTGACCGGTACAACTCTTATAGGTTAACTAACCGAGGATATGTTGCTGCAGCGGAACGTGCACACCAGTTTGGAAGTTTGTTACATTGATAAACAGCCAAGGTGATGGTGAGTCGGGTGCTGGGTTACACAAAAGATACCCAGGGTGGCTAAATGATGATTGATAACTTGATGTGGCAAGCAGTCGTATACCTAGTGATTGCATGGTTACCCAGTGGAGATGCTTGTGCATCCAGTCCATCGCCCCCAGAAGGACTTAGCAGCCCTGTCTGCCGCATCCTTGAGGGAGCGACAGAGTGAGTGCACCCGGAAAGCCAGTGGTCCATTGGTGAACACCGCAGAAGGGGTGGACGCATGGGTTGATGTGGCCTTTAGTGCCAGTTTTTTCTCCGGGGTGGGCTGCAATGTGTGGCTTTTAGTGCCATGTTTTCTCCGTTCTGTAGATAGATGTATATCCTCACTATTGTTGGAGGTTCATGCTGTTGGATGGGTCTGGGCGGGGGGTTGGGTGACGCACGATCCACTACCAGCCGTTATCATGGGCAACTTGGTCCGGGTTGTTGCACACATATCCTCATCCATGCTCTTGTCTTACTTGCCCTTTTGGGCACATTACTACGGGGGAGTGGTTCGCCTTGTGGCAGTCGCGCGGCAAGGCGCTGTCCGGCATAGTGCACAGTTGACAAGCGCAGGGAGTCATGGAAGCACCAGTGGCATTCGCAGCAGTACGCTCACTCCCTCTTCTTCCCAGCTGTGTGAAAGCATGGTTTCACTGACCACGCAGTGGGGGGCCACCATCATGGGCCGCCGACTCCGGGCTAGTTACCGGCTTAGATCTGGGCGTGGATCCCCGACCTGTACCCAGATCTCAACTTTATCAACCCCGTGTAAGGTACCGGATCGGATCTGATCCCAAGTCTCACACCTAGGACCTCAAGAGCACTTCAAAAATCACATAAGCGCATGTTAACGGAAAATACTGTGAGTGCTTCAGTCTGACCCTCAAGATGTTTTGTTGGGACCAAGGTCAGGGGTACCTAGCTTACCTACGTTTAGCTAGGGTTTAGCTCCTCTCCGGCTTCTTATCTCTCATTGCACTTGGTTGAGCCCCAGACCTCTATGCACCGGTATCTGACCTTTTCTTTAAACAACACAAACACAAAAAGAACACAGAACAAACAAGCAAAAATAAACAAAACAATGCAAAGAAACACAAGAACATACTTCTCAGGCACAGTTTTCAGCCTGCAGAAGCCAATGGTGGATGTGATCAGGTGGAGGCTTCGTGTTGGTTCGTGACACCTTCCTGATGTGATGATGTTTGTACCTGATTTGAGAGTGTTTGCTGCTGTGTGATGGTGTCGTTGAGGAATTTCTTCACGATATGGCACGTGTTTATGATGGCTGCTTTTTGAAGTTCCATGTAGGTGTTTCTGTGAAGGCCTGGTGTGTTGAGACTGTTGTGCAGTGTTTTTGGGATGAGGCCAGTGGAGAATATAACAATTGGGAATGCGACAACTTTGTCCATCCTCCACTGGTTCTGCATTTCAATGCAGAGATCTGTGTACTTGCGTGATTTTGGTGGTGTGAGCTGTGGTGATGTTGTTGTTGTTCGGAATGGTGATGTCAATGAAAAAAGTGGTTTTGGCTTGTTTGTCGACAAGCGTGATGTCTGGCCTGTTGTGCACGGTTTTGTCTGTGATGATGGTTCTGTCCCAGAAAAGCCGGTGACTGGCATTTTCGAGAACAGCAGGCGGTGTGTAGTTGTAATATGGAACGGTTTGTGAAACAAGTTTGTGTTTGATTGCAAGCTTTTGGTGGATGACGTTGGCAACCTGATTATGTCTGTGCTTGTAATCGGTGTCAGCCAGAATTATGCAACTTGATGTGATGTGTTGGATGGTTTCCGGTGATGAATGGCACATGCGGCAGAAGTCATCTCTTATGGCCTCCTCTCGGATGTGCTTCCTGTAGTTGTGTGTGTTGATAACCTGGTCCAGAATAGCAATCATGAACCTTTCTGTTTCCGGGAAGAGATCACCTTGAGTCAGCCATGCGTTCGACGCTTCGATGCCGACATGTGGTTGGCTGAGGTCAAAGTGATGTCTTCCGTGGAGAGCTTTCTGGACCCATGATGTGTGCTTTTCTGCTTTGGTTGTAATTGGAAGTGATGAATCTTAATCACCTCAACTACCTACATCGTTAACCATAATATTTATCTCGGGCATTTCCTCATACTCCAAACCTTTTATCTCCTCCATTATCCAGGTCGCCCCATTATTGTGCTGAACAGGGTTTGACCAAAGTCCCAACCAGAACACACCAAATTCACCGGGTTCTGGCAGTCCATTGCTTTTGGGTGTTTCCAATTTTTGCACCTTGCTGCAACATCGGCACCACAGAAAATGGCAGTGGGTGTCCTGAAATGAACGGTGAATGTTTATGTATGATGGCATATTATTGTTATTATGTAGGTATTTCAAGTGAATTTAGTCTCGGGTTTCCCCGGTTATACCCACCGCACGGGCCGAAACCAAGTAAGTCCCATCAAGCCCAGCAACGTCGCACCAAGTCTCCAGTGTTCGAAAAGGAGAGATTTCGGACAGGACTGATTAGATTTTTTGGAACAGAGATAGCAAGAAAACAAAGTGAAGGTCAAAATCGCTACCCGTAGAGGAAGTGTGTGAACTGCCCATCCAAGGCGCCCCGGCATCATGCGGGTATTATAATTATTATTATTTAGTTTGCATGGACTTTTCCTTCGAAAATTACAATGCGGATAGCTCAAACAATGGCAACCAGAAGGCATTGTCACTGTGTAACACAAGACAACATAAATCAAAACAACATGCAATTTATCCAGACAGGATAAAAACTAGATTAATTCGTCCTCTGCAAAATATTTCTCTTAAACGTGTCAGCACTTAGGCCCATATCACGAGCATTGCCAAAGACCACAGGGCTCAAAGCATTCCATTCCCCTACTGTCCAACACAAAAGAATGCTTCCCCACATCTCTGCGGGCAATCTTTGACCGGAGTTTAAAATTGTGATCATGCCTGCCCACGTAGTTCGTGGGGAACAGATATTCTTTTAGGTCTGACCATCCGCCAACATTATTAAGGAAGTGAAACAACCAAACCAGTCTTGAGGTTGATCAACGTTTGGATAACGAAGACCATCCTAAGTCAGATAACAAAGATGTGATGCTCCTGGGGAAAGAGTAGCATCCAGTCACAAAGCGAGCTGCTCCTCTTTGGACTCTTTCCAGTTTTTCCACATGAATCAGGTAATATGGATCCCATGCAGCTGATGGGTACTCGAGAAGGGATCGGACCAGTGCAAGGCAGACTTTTTCCTTCACCACTCTACTCTCTCTATGGAAGACCCTTCTAACAAAATACAATGCTGAATTTGCTTTGTTTACTATGTAATCAACATGCTTACCCCAATCCAATGTCTTTGGGAAGGAAACTCCTAAGTATATCGTACAATCTGAGAAGGGCAATTCAACATTTTGACAAAAAATATTTACCAACGACAGAATTAGACTTGTTCGTAAAGGATGACAAAACACATTTATCAACATAAGCCTCATACCTGAGGACCTTCACTTCTCCATCCTCCCAAGGAACATCCGTGAATGGAACACCATGCCTTCACAGGTCGCCAATGCGTTACAACACATTGAACCTGTGCAATATAGATCCTGGTTTCTTGAAACCCTCTGCTAATAATTCACTCCCCGGTAAAGCCTGATATATTTATTTGAACGTTTCCCTCTACTATGGCGAACATACTTCTTTTTCAGTTCTCTTTTTCAGTTTTCTTTCAGTTCTTTTTCGTTTCTTATGCCTCAAAACTTGTTGGTATAATCTTTCCTCAATTCTTCTTGAACTTTTGACATTAAAATCTTCCATAACTCTTCCAATTTCATTTTTTCCTTTTCCAAATTCTGTTTGGTTGTTTCAGGAAAATTTGCTCTGTCAATCTAAATTCTGTTTTTATTTTATTACAGCATAACAGAATTCTTTATCTTCTTTTGTTCCAGGATAATTTTCATTTAGCTTTTTGTTTGTTCCTCGTGAGTTTTCGTATTTTTCCCGTGCCAACTTGGTTTTTTCATTTGTTTCAGGTTAATGTTTTCCCTTCTATTTCCAGGTTACTTTTGTCTTGTTTTTGTACTTTTATCTTCTTCAGGATAACATTATTTCTTCTTTTTTCATTTGACATCTATTTATTTTTGTGTTATTTTTGCATGCAAATTATTTTGTTACATTGCAACAGAAATCATTATCTTTTTTGTTTTCCAGAATAATTTTCAAAATTGCTTATTTTTGCTTAATATCAAGTTGTTTTTCAGATTAATGCCTATTTTGCCCTCACTTTCCAGGTTGACTTTCGTTTTAAAAATTTTTCAGGACAACACTATTTCCTTTTTCAGTTCGATACGTTTCGTTTTGTTATTGCATGCTTAAAAAAAAATTAGTCCCATTAATAAGAGTAGGTAGCTGTTAAGAGAACTTATCGTAGAGTAGCAATAGTGCTCTATTGGTTGAAAATCATCTTGTATTTTTGTTTGAGCTGAGCTCAGTAGTGTTGTTAAAAAGTTATTAATGATAAGTGGAGTTATGTGACCAAGCCAATAAATTGGTCTGTTTTGTCACACGATTACCGGTTTTTGTGTTTACGCAAGGGCAACGTGGCCCTCTTTGCCGAGTCACCGGCGCCGTGGCTGTCAACTCAGGATGGCAATGATGATGATGATGATCTGCACCAATTTTCAACATCACTCAGATCAGCTTGAAGTCGTCTTGTATCAGATAGTTGAGATATCTCATTAACTATGACATAATCATGAGCAAACAAGAAAAAGCGTCATTGAAGCTTCCCCGGGAGATCATTCATGAAAATGGAATACAATATTGGGCCAAGGACACTCCCCTGGGAAACACCCGAAGACACCCCACCCATTTCAGAAAAGCAATTATTCAGAGAAACTTGCTGCATGCGATAAGTGAGGAAATCCCTTATCCAATCCAGCACCACCTCATTTCTTCCCAGCCTCATCAGTTTATCAATGAGAGCAAAATGAGGGACCAAATCAAAAGCCTTCTCGAAATCAATGAACACTCTATCTACTTGGCCCCCTCTGTCAAGAACCTCCGAAACATATTGGGTGAAAGTAACCAATAATTGTGTCTCACAAGAAAATCCTCGACGGAAACCATGTTGGTTTGGACAAAAGTATCCAGTAACATCCAAAAAATCACAAATATAATCTTTTATCAAATGCTAAGCTGGCTTACAACATCCACTAGTAAGACTTATCGGTCGATAACATGTGGGGGATTTTGAGTCGCCCTTTTTCTGGACAGGACAAACAAATGTGTGTTTCCATCTGCTCCGAAGTTTGCCAAGATATAGAGATTTTTGAATAATTAAATCAGGAAACGTGGCAACAATAGATGGAAATAGCTAAATAAACTTAAAAGAAAAAGCATCAGTACCTAGTTAAACAACTGGAATTTGGCATTGTCCTAATCCATCTCTTAACCTTAGAAACAGATGCCATGGCACAAATAAATTCAAGGTGCTGGTCATCAGGGTTGGGCATAGGGGGGGTAGGGGGGGTTACCTCCCCTGGCCTTCGGCCGAGGTTACCCCCCCGGGCCTTCGGCCGAGGTTACCCCCCCAGCCTTTTTCCGACGGTACCCTTGGCCGAAGGCCAAGGGTACCGTCGGAAAAAGGTAGGAAAAGAGTCCTGGTGTGTGTGCAGGGCACACACCAGGACTTCAATAGGTAGCAACATTAGTTTCTTTTGTACTTTCTGTTTTGATTCCCCTGCCGGAAAAAGGCTAAGGGGGGGGTAACCTCTGGCGTTGGCCGAGGTTACCCCCCCCCACCCTAGAATGTTGCTGTCGAAGTTCTTCCTGGTGTGTGCCCTGCACACACCAGGAAGGACTTCAATGCAACATTCTGTTTCTTTTGTACCTACTTCCTTTTTGATTCCCCTGCCGGAAAAAGGCCAGGGGGGTAACCTCGGCCTTTGGCTTAGGTTACCCCCTAGCCTTTTTCCAAGGGTACCTTTGGCCAAAGTCCTTGTGTGTCCTGCACACACCAGGAAGGACTTCAATAGCAACATTCTGTTGCTTTTGTAATTCCTGTTTTGATTCCTCTGCCGGAAAAAGGCTAGGGGGTGTAACCTCGACCATCGGCCGATGTTACCCCCAAGCCTTTCTCCGAGGGGACCCTTGGCCGAAGTACTGGTGTGTGCCCTGCACACCCCAGGACTTCAATAGCAACATTCTGTTTCTTTTGTACTTCCTGTTTTGATTTACAGAAAATGGTAAAATGAAAAAAAACTCATCTAGAAAGTCGTGTCTGACAGTTATTTCCTTGCTCCATCTATTGCGACTGCAAACCCTCCAGGATAAGACAAAAAGGACCTGAAATGTCATAAAATGGAATCTGGGGACCCCTAATTTTTCAAAAAAGCTTCAGCTTTTGGGGGACGCTGTCTCCCAAACCCCCTGCCGGGGGCGCTGCCTCCTGGACCCCACTGGGGGGCACAGCCCCCCAGACCCCCCATACTGGGGGGCTGCCGCCCCCCAGACCCCCTGCATTTTTCGGTGCCCTACCCTCCCCCCGTCGTAGACCGCCTTACCCCCCCTCTAAGGTACCCTACCTTGCCCATCCCTGCTGGTCATGCCCAGTTCGAGGATATTGGTGTAATGGCAAAAGGGTGGAAGGTTCAAATATGTTAACAAAATGGTCATTCAGCAAATTTGTCTTGTCAACATCGGAATGCACAATATTTCCTTGACTATCAATTAGACCTCCAATAGTTTTTCGCCCACCTTTGAATTCCGATATCAATTGCCACAACTTCTTGTAATTGTTTTGCTTTCCATCAAAACACAGTCCAGTGAATTGATTTTGTGCCGCATCTTTGGCTGCGTTCAATTCCGAAAGGAGACTTATAATTTTCTTTGTGCCTTTGCGATTTGCCTCTCAATCTGAACCCACGCTTGCATCGATGTTCAAGGTTTCTGACAGGCCTATTCATGTTTAACCAAGCATCGGGCGTGAGCGTCATTTGCATTTAACAATAGGCACAGAAGCCTGGCGAACAAGCACTCTAAACAACTTCCATAACTGTTTAATGTCATCTAAGGGACAAGCCAGAGGGAGAAATTTATCCAGGTCATCAAGCAGCAAGGCACTGGTTAAACGTAAATTTATATGCTGGAGCTTACAGGAGAAATTTGGTAATGAAATAGCAGAGGCAGGCTTTTGTGTTAAACACCGATCAATATAAACAAGCAGATGGTCGCTTAGACCATCCATAACGACAACATCTTGAAAGAGACTAGCTAGTCTTATCAAAAAAAGAAAGCATAAAGTCATACAGCATCTAATTGAATGCTGTATGACTCGGCCCCATCCACATTCCGATGATGCAGCCGACAGTAACGTATCCTTCCCTTTCCCAGAGATATGAACATGCTGTTTTCTGATAACTTTCCTGGTCGCCATTGATGATTGCCTTGCTGGCATGAGAGCCTCTTCTGCTATGACTATTTGGTGGAGTGGAGACTAAAAAAAAAAACATTCGCTCAACGTAAGTGCAGAGCACGTGGCAGAAAATCGCGCATGAACTGCAAATGTTAAAAAAAAACAAAAGGTCAAGCAAAATCTTGCCAGATGCAAGCTTGAATCCAGCTGTGGGATTGGAGTGACAATTCTGGCATTATTTTTCTTGATCTTCATCCACAGCCACATCGTACAACAATGCAACCCATTTTGAAAAGAAAGTCATAAATGTTTGTAAGCAGTGGCGGCATTCTGAATGGATCAGCAGGCGATACGACCACGTCAAGAGGTAAACAACAAAGTCAGTTTTTTTTTTTGTGACTTTGTTTTCTAACCTCTTGACGTGGTCGTATTGCTTGCTGATCCAAAGCCATCATTTTAGACAAAAATCTAAAAATGCAATTTGAGCTGTTATAATATCCTTTCTTGCTATCGTTATCATTTCTGGCAACTGATTCAGGTTTTCTCCCTCCAACACTGCCCTGAGTTGTGAAATAACTTCAGAATTGAGTTCCATGTTAAATTCCACCCCCGAGTCATGTGTCACACATGTTAAATTTTTGCACACGCATAACACGTACATATAAAACACTTATACGTACACTTTTATGTAGAAAACTCACACTTAGTATGACACTTCAAGACTCTGCAACAAGTGAGCCCAAAAGCAGTATACTAATTTTGAAAGAGGGGTGTAAGTGCTCGCAACTGGAACCAATTATTGTTGACTGGCAGGCCAAAAATGTCAAGTGCTCAAGCTCTTACTTTTTATATGAATGGAACTTTTATGGAACTGTGAACAAAAACGACCGACACAATTGCGATGGCTTCCCAATAATTCCAGGAACCTTGCAGAGACCTTGCATGTGGTCCTGCTGAGCATAAAACTTCTTCAGTTTGCAGGGTGCTCAGCGATCTGGGAAAACCTGGAAAATCAGGGAAAGTGAGGGAATTTAGTGGAGGTGGGAAAATCAGGGGAAAAGGCTGAAAGTACTTTAAACTCAGGGAAAAAGCCTCCGTGACATGGTCGATTTTGGGGCAACAACAATGACGCCGATGAAGGAACAAATAATTAGGCATTCTGTCTGATTTTTCTTCCACTGTCAGTGACTCTTGGCAAAGTATGTGCTACAAAAAGTGTGACTCACTTTTATGCAGCACACACTTTGCAGCTTCATCGACCCTAGATAAACATCCACGACAATAATTGACCACCCAAGATGAACAGCGGCGTTATCAGCTATAAAAATGACTGCCCTAGATAAACATGCAGGATCTTCCAAAAAAGTTGGCCTCCTTGGATAAACAGGCAACCACTGTAATATTCACCACGAAATTTCCGTGCAGCATCGGTACAAAAATTGACAACCCTAAATAAACAGTGGCAGCATCCACTATAAAATTGCTCTAAAATTCACCATTTATTCTTTTATTTTCACAAATTAAATGAAACAGTATGCCTATTATTCTGCTGCTACTGTTTCATTTAATTTGTGGATTAGCTAGTTTGCTGCATCTATCTAATTAGGCTTATCTGCAACTGGTATAATTTTGTTGTCATTTACAATGTCAAGTAAATGCAAATTTAATGAAGAATCATGTGATCCAAAACTTCATCCGGAATTTCATGGTTGGCTTGAGCCTGTGCCGGGGAACATGTTTTATGCTCGATATAAATTGTGCTATGGTAACTTTTCGTTGAGCAATATGGGCGTAAGGGCTGTTTACAGCCACTTGAGAGGTCAGAAGCACCAGATTCGGATCACTTTCTCCACTGCTGATAGTTGAATTTTGCAGTTTTTCCAGAAGATGAAAGTGGAGAATGATACCGAAATTGCTGCTGCATCATCATCAACTGCATCTCTGATATTACATCTGTACAGAACAGGTAACCGCAGTACCCGACGCCCCTTCTGGATCCACAGAAATGGAGGTTGCTCCAAAGTCGATTTCTGCGAGTACATCCATTTCAACTTCTGGTGGAGGACTTCTGAGATATTACAAGTGTCGGAACGATGTCACAGCTGCAGAGATAATTTGGTGCATCCATGCTGTTGTTTCACACACCTCAAATAGAGCATGTGCAAAAGCAGTGTCTCTCTTTGGGTCATGTTTCCTGACTCGGCAATTGCTAAAAAACATGCAACTTCAACAGGCCCAGGTTGCCTATACAATAGTGTTCGGCATTGCCCCATTTTTTAGAAACCAGCTGAAAATGCGCATTTCGGAGCAGAAGCATTTGGTGTTTTGTTTTGACGAGAGTCTTAACAAAATTGCACAGAAACAACAAATGGACATTGCAGTGTGCTTTTGGAATGAAGGTTTGAACCAGGTCGAAACCCGATACTTAACATCTGTCTTCCTGGGCCATACAACTGCAGATGATCTGCTTACAGCATTTGAAGAAGGCATTGGAACCCAGTTATTGGATGTTGTATTTCAAATCAGTATGAATGGCCCAAACGTCAACTGGAAGATGCTTCGTTTGTTAAGTGGTGAGAGAATGCCTGATGACCCCAAAATTGTTGAAATTGGCTGCTGTGGCTTACATGTTGTGAATGGAGCTTTCAAAACGGGACACAATGCCACCAAATGGGAATTGCTGTCTTACCTGAGAGCAAACTACAACCTTTTCAAAGAATCACCAGCTCGACGATCGGATTTTACTCTTTCTATTCAAAGAGTCATACCTTCCCTCAAAAGTTCTCGGCCATTCGCTGGTTAGAAAATGTGCCCGTCGTCCAGCGAGCAATTGCAATTCATCAAAATTTGAAATGCTACATTGATAATTGTAATTGTATTTTGGAGGTTTTCCTCTTTATCATACACAAGGATTTGTTTAAGAAACAGAGTAAAAACAATGGTTATAATGGGAAACGTGGTTGGAAAAATTGCATTAACGATCGGAGCGAGTCGAAAACAGGGAAAGTAACCTTCGTCTCAAAATTGCAAGACTCAATGGTTGGACAAAGACATCAGCCGGAAGACAGTTCCAGTCAGAGATTGTCCGGAAAATAAAAGAAAATTTCCCAACATCTTTTTTGAAAGATATGGGCCTTACTTTGAACGGGTGGTCATGGCACCCATAAAAATTTGGGATTTTAATGAAACTCAAAAGATCACCCCACCCACGGAGTTTCCAAGCACCCATTGATGGGGTAGTAAAAGATAAGAAAACGCCAACTAGCAAGAGTTTTGAGATTGTTCAATCCCGAATAAAGGAGCCGAGCCTTCTTCCCAAGCTGGCCTACTTTCAGGCATTAGCTGAAGAATTGGAGCCTTTTTAAGGGAGTTTCAATCTGATAAACCCCTTGATCCCTACTTGTATGAAGCCATGTCTCTGATGATACGAACACTGATGCAGAGGGTTGTGAAGAAATCAGTCTTAACCGAGGTGACATAAACATCTCATCTGGTAAAATTGATCTGCACAAGCTCGATAATCTGATTGCCATAGAAGAAATTGATTTGGGCTTTGGTGTAAGGGATGTTTTACGGAGGAGTCCCACAAAGATGACGAAAGAACAGTTGATTCATTTCCGGAGAGAATGCCGAACGTTTGTGATTGCTATTCTGAACAAATTGCTGGAAAGATGCCCACTGAAGTACTCCATGACACGTGGCCTGGCATCGCTTGCTCCACAGGCATTTCTCCATCAATCACTTGGTATGGATATGCTGACTGTTGCGCTTGGAATCTTGGTTGACAGTAATTGGTTGTCTGGTTCAACGGCAGATGATATGAAAAGTAAGTATGCATTGCTGTCGACGCTACCTGCTGTACGGAGTGCCATGAAAGATTTTTCGAGGAAGTCTGACCGCTTGGATGATCTTTTTTGGGCCAATACGATTGATGCTCACCATTCCGAAGGTAATGATTTTTCACAGTTGAAGATCTTCGTCAAAATGTGCCTTTCAGTTTCACATGGAAATGCTGGGGTTGAGGCAGGGTTTTCCGTAAACAAGCAATTGCTTGTGGAAAATCTATCCGAAACTTCTCTTGTTGCTATTTGCATGGTGTACGATTCCATTCAGGCAGTTGGTGGATTTAGAAATTCGAAGTTCCAGGTGGCTTGATACTTTCTGCTCGAAGTGCTCACTCCAGGTACAAAGAAGCAGTCAAGGAAAAGAAACAGATGGAATCAGTCATGGAAAGGCAGGCAGATGAGGAGCGTCAAACAAAGAAGAAGCTCATGGAACTGGAGGAAGAAAGCGTAAATTGCAGTCTGATATGATGACCGAAGTACAAAACCTAGAGCATGAAATTTTGGCAGCCCGTAGAAAGATTGTTCACCAGTAGTTTTTATTTTATTCCGACCTGAGCTCTGATTAGTGGTATTAGAGTGACTGTGGGTAATTATGAGACGAGCCCTTTTTCAGATAAAAATTTGACACCACATTGGTGTCTAATAGGATTAGAAATGACGAACCTCCAAAATCCAGGCATTAATTTCATGTGTACTGATCACAATATCATTTTCAGTTTTTGTGAGTCCTGCCTGACACCCATGACGAACATCGAGCGTGGTGCCCACCACAAATACGTATCTTTTCCAATTACAGCAGTGCATGTTGGATTTTTCCATTTAGCCACTTCAAAATGATAAAAATATTTCTGCTTGGGATGGATTTTGAGGAATGAAGAAAGAAAGAGATAATCGAAAGAATCACACACATGACCAAGGTTTTGTCAGACGTGTGTGACTCTTTATCATCAATTTATTATCCAAATAGCTTTGGATAACTGATTTGTGGTAGGTTCAAGATCAAAAGCTTTGTTTAAAAAATGTCTCATGATAAAGACCCTATGACCCTACTGCTTTGACCAATTTGTAGTTTGTACGTGTTTGTCTTTTAATGCTAGTTGATCAAACACTTTACTCTTGCTTTTGACACACTTTACTCTTGCTTTTGACTTGTGATTCTGATTTTGCTTGTACCTTATGTAAACATTATTTTATCTAGATGAAATTTGGGGCCAGCAAATGATTTCTTCATTTTCATTTTCACCCATTTAATGGAGATAGAGGGAACTAGGGCAAAATTATTATAGACCAGGGCTGCAACAGGTCGAGACCACTGCAAATCATAACTCCATCTGATTTTCATAAAGCAAGATTGACTTGCTGCAGGCGGCAAGACTTTGTTTGCGTGAGCAAACACTGCTCAAAGCAAGTAGTCTACAAATATGAAATTACCTTTTTTTGCCCATTTTTGTCAAGTCGAGGAATCCGTCAAAATGGACAAACGAAAAGGTACCTATCCTAATTTCCTATTTTGTAAAACCAGTGGAATTGGACTGAAATCATTTTGCAAAACAAATTCTTAGTTTTTTTATTGTTATTTTTTTTTCAATACGAATAGTCCCAAAATACTGGTTACATTTCCATTCGATAATTGCGCAGACGTGATTTTTTCAGTTAGCATTTCGTTGTTTCCTGATCAAATCCCAACAAAACAAACATCCCTAAAATTGTCTTGGGCACTCCAAATGTAATCAGTAATTCGGTATGGATTGGTTCCTAACATTTTTGTGTAATCAGATTTCTTTCCTATTTGTTCAATTTATTCGTGATTTGTTGATTTAAAATAAAACATTACTCTTAAAAAAGGCAAATAGTGAAAAAGAAAACAAGTGGGTGGAAGATGGGTGGGTTTTCTTTTTCACTTTTTTCCTTTTTTGGTCAGAAATTCTTAAAAAAAAAAATGTGTCGAGAGTCGTTAGTACAAAATGTCTGATATATCATTTGCACTTTTTAATTGACACTAATACTGACCTGTATTGTCCAATATAATGGGAAAATTTGAAATATAATGTCCTAATATTTGTCAAAAAGTGTCTGGACCCCTGACGTTGCCAAAATAAAATTTCAAATTTCTCCCAAATCTATTCGGATCGGTATCAGGGAAAGTGCATTGAGAAGTCAGGGAAAATTAGGGAATTCCATTTTGACATATCGCTGAGCACCCTGGTTTGTCTGTTTCCTGCGGGAAATGCTTGATACAACACGGCGGTAAAATCTCACCAAAGCCAACACAAGCCTTTGATGAGTGCTGCCGAACATCCTAAAGTTATTCTGTGCGGATTATTGTTTCCGCAGGGTACGGAATCGAATATGGCGAATGATCGCCACATCATCTGATCAAAACCACTCGAAAACAGCGGGTGAAACCCACTGAAAAATGGAAAAAGGTTCAGTGCTATATTACCAATTGACCAGAAAAGGTTATACCTTCATTGTGCAAAAAACACAAAAGGTGGGTTAGTTAACCATGAGTCAGCAAGTAGGTAAGGCATGTAGATTGGATTTGTGCAAGCAAGCCATGTTCAACAAACATATTTTGATAAGTTCCATTGTATTTTTGTTGTGCTTGCATTTGTCTGTAATCGACATGTGATTATGTTCTTGACTTCCCGCCTGAAAGTGCCTGTACAATGACTTGATGACTGAAAACTTCCTTGGATTGCATGGTTTAATAATTACCTAACAGCCTTTAACTACATATCCCTGGACATGCTGCTTGGACATTGGAAATATGGTTTGAATATTCCCACCATTGGCCTTTTTTCGTTGGTGTGTTGCCTGCTTCCTTGATCCAAAAAGATACATAGGTAACTACCTACTCATAGTTTTTGTTCAGTTAGGTAATTATTTTTTTTTTCTAAAGAAATGAGCAGCTATTCTTGAAATTGGTCTGTAAAGGCCAGGAAAGCAAGTCTATTGAAACAATTTTATTTATTTTTACTATTTTATGGTTTATTTCTGATACTAGGAAAACCTCGGATCATGTTGGAGAGGCAAAGGCATGTGGAAATCTTGGAAATACTCTGAAGGTGTTAGGTAAATATGAGGAGGCAATCATTTTGTGCAAACGATATCTGACCATTTCCAGGGAAATCAACGATAAGGTTGGCATAAATACCTATGATTTGGTTTCTTTGTTCATTTTGGATTGTTGAAGCTCACATATCCATTATGTTGCATGAACTTGCTTTGCTTTTTAAGCCTACCTATTCTTTTTATGCAGTATTTGAGCTTTTGTTGTTCTTCTGAACTCCAGCTTCTCCTATTTGTTGAGACACTGTTCTTCAATTTGTGTTGTTTTTTTTTTGCAGGTGATAACCTAGTAAAACTGGCTTGATTAGCTTGTTGACATCCCTATTTCCTTTTCATTTCTGTTGTAAATTTAGAATGTGAGTTACTTTTTCCATTATAAATCCCATGTGGAAGATAAGAAAGAGGCCGGACACTGGGAAGTGATGTGTCATGAGATTAAGGCTAACTTCAGGTGTTGCTTTTTCCTCATGTCACTAACATTTATATCACCGTAGAATAAGAGTGCATAGAGAAGGGACGCGAGCGTAGCCTTCCCCACCCAGAATGTTTATTTTTCATTGCTTGCTGTGAGAGCAGCAGGTCCGGCTCTGCTGGAGCCTGCTCTGCCACGGTGGCATTTTGAAGTTGACAAAACATCGCATGTGAACATGGGAATTGAATGGAAAGCCCTGTTTAATTTTTACTGTGAAATTGGTCTATAGGATGGAATTTAATGATGTTGGCTGAGTTTGAAGGGGCATTGTTCAAAACCAAGACTTCATAAAGGACATTTTCAAATGTCAGCCGGGTATACTAAAGGGATTTCAACAAAAGTCAAGCAAAACACTCGTAAGAAATTTGAAAAGAATTTGTGAGTTCTGAGATTGTAATAAAAAGTTGAGAATGCTAGAACCCGTATGCGACTGTAAATTATCTGTGATTGTCCATGCTTGTAAGGTTTGCAGGACAGGGCTGAGGAGCAAATAAATCAAAACATTTCTTGGGCAAAGTTTGGAACATTGCTCAGTGACAGTCTCCACATCAATTGGACTGTCATATTTCCATTTCTTCTGGCTTTCCATTCAGTTGGCTTTCCATTTGCAGAATGCCCCTTCCTTTCATTTGGGTTGTTTTTCTCAGTTTCTTCTTCTGAGGAATATATAAAGAAAGGATCGGGGTTGTTTGAGTCTACTTGTCCTCCTATTGAAAAAGCTGTATGACTTCTTGCCCCAGATCTGCACTGTTTGGACCTTGATGTGTAATTTGTGCTCATCCAGCAACAGAACAGCAGCACTTCTGTTCGGGATATAATTTTCAGACCATTTTGACATTTTATTTTTCGGTTGCTGGCATATCGGTTGCTGATAGGTACTTTTCCTGTCTGTTTGCTCATCATTCACAATTTCCTTCTTGGTGTCAGGATTTTGTATCTAGACATGTCAAGTTCTGCAATTGAATCTGAAGTTGTTGCTGCAGTTGCAGGGTAATCGGCTTCAGGCTGGTCTTTCTTCAGTTGTCGTTTTCTCTTTGGGAAAACCAATTGTGGTGGATTTTTCAAAGCAGAAAATGGAGAGGCAACAGCGTGAGCCTGCTCAGATAATTTGGGAACGGTGGACTCTCAAAATTATCAGAGCACAATGACATGTTTTTGTGAAGATAAAAGCTCCCTTGTCCTCCAAATCCATTCAACAATTTCGCTCCCATTTTCGGCACCTCACTTCTTCCTTGCCCCTTGGGTAAGGAAAAAATGATTTTTGCTCATTTTTAAATCTATTGTTTTGCAACATGATTATGTAAAAAATCCGAGCACTGTTCAAATTAGTTATTGGTCTAAATTTAAAATTTTCACAATTAAAAAATTCAGAGGAATCTTGGGATCAGAAAGCAAACAAAAAGACAAAAACCGACAAGAATGCGGAGGCCTGCTAATTTTATCACCCAAATGAAATGCCGATCAGCATGGAAAAAATGGAAGGGCCCCTTTCTTATCAAAAAGGCATCCAAAACTCATGACAATCAATATCGGCATCAACTCGGCTGTCACGATCGGCGAACGTCGGTCGAGCATAGCACATAAACACTGCCTTGCAATTTGTAAAAATTACCCACCAGCACCATGATGTCATTAGTTTTAGCGAACGGGAATCTTTTCGGGAACTGCACCGTAGACAATGTGCAGGTACAACGGTCGACGACTTGAGTACCTGATTCAATAACGGCCCTTTTTGTCAACCAATTTTTACCACCATTACAGTGAGCTGCAAAGAGTCACTCGCTGCACAAAAAAGCTCTAAAAAATGACAAATGGCAAACATGGAATCGCAATATCAATTATTAACAAATGTTAGTCAGTTGATCATGGCAAACTGAACTAGACACGCAATGCAGAAGGCAGAACACCTCCCAGTCTGAATTTGCAGCAGCAACATCTAACGGTTCTCCAACCACAGCCGCTCCAATGATGTTTTTCTTGTTGACAGAATGGTGAAGCTGCTACGAGCAGTGTGAGCAGCTTCACCATTCTGCGCTGCTTGAGTGCTGTGTCCCTTCTATGTATTCTTCTTCAATTCAACCCATGACATGAAATCAACATGCTCTTTTGATCATCTCTGCGTATTTATAACTTTGCTGGCTCTTGTATTTGCAACAACTTTTTTTTTTGATTTTTCTTTTTTAACAAGATAGGGGAAAGTCGTGCTCTCTACAACTTGGGCAGTGTCCATCATGTCAAAGGCAGAGAGTTGATCAAGCAAGGGTCTCAAGATCCGGGAAAGATTTCAGATGAATCTCGTAACTCACTTTTATTGGCAGTCAAATACTACAAGTAAGACAATGTTTCCTTCAAATTCAGCGCACAAGCCTGTTCATGTTGAAGTGGTTAATCTGGAGTTCATTTTTATGTTGAATTGCTTATGCAAAAATTTTATATCCCTTTATAAAAAATGGATATCTCAGAACAATGTCTGAATCAATCGACAGTTAAGTGACAATTACTTAAGACTGCAGTGTTGGGTTATTCATCAATTTTCAATGTACAAAGCTGAAAACTGGTTCCCGAAAATTTGCTGAACAAGATTACAGAGCCAGATTTCAGCCAACCTTCTGATATTTTCCATTGTCAGCTGGTATTTCTCTGAAATGTCTTGGAAAATACCATTTCTTGGTCAGCCTGTCCAAAAAGGCTTATCAACACCATGGAAATTAAAATTACAAAAATCTGGGGCCGTATTCTGTTGCTTCCAAAGGGCCTTCAAAAAATGCAGGGCACCCTAAGATTAATGTTTTATGAGCACCCTCCTCCAATTTATTATGTGTTGATCCCTGTGAAGTGCTGATTTTCTCATTTTTGTTTTTTTCTGCTAACTTTAATTTTATTATTCGCAAGATGAATCAGGAAAAAAGATGCAAAAGAAAATGTAAAAAATAACCAGGTATACCCAACAGAAGAAAGTTAGTCGGTAAGTTTGAAATGGATGAAAAATAAAGAAAATGCCTTAAGGGGCACTTAGCTGTGCTTTATTTTGATCATAAATAGTACATTGGCAATATAGGATCCCTTTAGCTTACCGTTAACTTTCAAGGAAACATCAAGGGCCCCTAAAAAGTTAAGTGCTGCAACAGAGTGGCACTAAGCATTGGTACAAATTGATGCACTTTATCTGCAGGCCTGTCGGGCTTATTGTGAATGATTTCTGCGAGACTGCAGGATTTTTAGATATCTGTAAAATGTTCCATCAACCTCACTTTTGATGCAACAAAAACTGTCTGTACCAACTTTTTCATGAACCTATTTTCAAAACCGGTCACAGGGGATTATATCATATGATGCCGAAAATTGCAATTAGGCCTACCTGCATACTGATCGATGAATAAAAGTGCCCATACCTTCCCGCTTCTTGCTGACTGGTCATAGATAATGGCAGATAATGCCAGCGTCTTCGACGAAAATTTTTCAGATTTGGTTTTTCCGAAATGCATGTTTGAACATCCCGGACTTTGATGAAGATTGCAGATGCCATCTTGCAGCCACTTTATTTTTTGAACTTTGTTCATTTTTTCAAAAGTTATGCATTTTTGTGGGGGTGTCTTTTCTTTGTCACGACGTTTCCTTTTTTCTGTGTTTGTTCGATCTCTTTTTTGACAAAATGGTGGACGTCAGAGGAGGAAGTTCTGAATTTATTGTGGATTCTTTTGATGTTGAAGTGGGATTTTGCGAAACGCAAAGTGTTAACCCGGAAAGCTAAGCTGGTGACGCTGAAACATAGTCGCCATTTTATGATGGATTGTGCAGGGGTATTTTGGGTTGTGAGACTTTTCTTCCAGGGGGCTTGAAATTGATTTGGAAAAGGTTTTTTCCCCCCAGTTTTTGTTTGTTTTTGGAAATGCTTATTTTCATTTTTAATTGTATACCTGCACCATGATGACATGTTAGAAAATAGTTACAGTTAGCAAATTCATTCCAAAAAGAAATGGAAAGGGAGCAGCAACTTACCCCATGCAGCAGCAGGATGCCAGTTGTGTGCACACATCAAGGTTGGAAGATTCATGTAACAGGATGGAAGATGTAGGCAGACTTTGTCCCTTCACGAGCCCTCGGAGAGAACTTCACTGGGCAGGTCAATGGCCTTGCACAAATAAAATCAACCGAAGATCAAAATGCAAACTTATCTAATGCAATGGATGTTCAGAGTGCAGAAGGACCATTCACAACCCAGGGTCCCCCACGTTCTCTCGAGACTAAGACATCTCAAATAGGTAGGTTTGGGATCACAATACTTTACAGTGGAAAGGAGCAGTGTGCTTTTTGCTAGAGATGTAAGGGACTGGATTTAGTACCGAAGTGTGTTTTCTTCAATCAAAATTTCTCTACTTTCCGGCACATTTGGACATCTTCAATTTTGCACATATTTCCCCACAATATTGCCATGATCTCAAATATATGCCAGATTTCAGAGGCTGCAAAGCTTCAATATGGGATCATTACGAGTTTGGAAGTTCCGGGTTTAACACCATTATTTCCTTCATCACATGTTTGATTTGCGGTAGATCTATTATTTCTCTTTTTTTTTAATGTACCTAGGTATTTCAAATGAATTTAATCTTGGGTTTCCCCGGTTACACCCACCGCACGGGCCGAAACCAAGTAACGGTGAGGGTTTGCACTGTAGCGCTCAGATTCACACTTCCACCGGGTAATGCAGCGTATGAAGCTGAGGAAGGTGATTAAGAAGTGCAAAGCTTCACGTCGTGCACCATTCCAGCAACAAGCTCAACGAGCGGCGGTAAAGTTGCACATGCCTCACAGATGAGATGGACACTGGAATGGCAAAGATTTTGGTTGGGTTACAGTGGACCTTCATGACAGTGAGGGACCACATATGGCTATAAGACCAGCAGGCTATAGTGGGCCACACCAAAGGGTGCAGCAACACGTCCAAACAAGCCCCGACTACCAGGCATCACACCACGTACGTGGACAGGAAACGAGAAGATATTTTAGGAAAGGAACAGAGAGTTTAGAACAGCGAGAAAGTGAGACAAGGTGCCACAAACCAGGCAAGCGGTAGTGGGCCCTGCCAGAGGCAGCGCAACCAAGTAAGTCCCATCAAGCCCAGCCACGTCGCACCAGGTCTCCAGTGTACGAATAGGAGAGATTTCGGATAGGAGTGAATAGATTTTTAGAACAGAGACAGCGAGAACACGAAAGTGAAGGTCAATTCATAGCCCGCAGAGGAAATGTGTGAGCTGACCGTTATTATTATAACATGCGAACGGCACGGGGCCTGTGGCACGTGCGTGCTGCCTACGAAAACATCACGGGATTTTCTGTTATGAACGCCAAGGATTTGGACCGGAAACTGTCCATGTTTGTCAGTTTCGCTATTTCATTTGGCAGATTATTCCAGTGGCGGATAGTTTAAGGAAAGAAAGATCCCGAGTATGAATTCGAATGCAGCAAGGTGCCGGAAGGTTTGATGGTTTTAATGTCGGTTTGATAACGCACGCGTTGGCTCCACCTTCGTAGGGAGAGAGATTTCAACAGAGCCCGAAAGGATTTTACTGAGCATCGTTAGCCTCTGAACTTTTCTCCTATCCGCAAGTTTGGGCAATCGGATATTCTCGAGCCTGCACGTGACGCTTGACCGTCTGTCAAAGTCTGAGCATATAAACCTCCAAGCGAATCTCTTAACACGCTCGCAACTGCCTCGAGTGGTTGGCCTGGGTTGGATGCCAAACAGATGCACCGTACTCAAGACCGGGACGCACCAAGGACTGTGTGCCAGAAGCTTTGATTTTTCAGGGCAACCATGAAGATTCCTCCATAAAATTCAGGGTCGAAAGGCCATTGAAAGAAGCTGCATTGATGTGTTTTGACCAGCTCAGGTCATCAGTCAATGTGACCCCGAGGTATTTATAGAAAGGCTTACTTTCAATCCGTGTGTTGTTCATCACATATTCGAATGGTGTTGGACTCTGAAGCCTGGAAAGGATGACTTTTTTGCACTTTCTGATGTTGAATTCCATTTGCTATTTCGAAACCCAAGCAGATACTGCGTCAAGGTCAGCTTGAAGGGCGTGGCAGTCATTTGGTTCATCAACGGTCGTGTAGATGACACAGTCATCAACAAACAGTCTAACTTTGCATTTGAGGGCTTCATTTGAGGGAGATCATTGATACAAAGAAGAAACAGCAAGGGTCCCATAACTGTTCCCTGCGGGATTCCTGAGCTAACTCAACAGTTATCGGACTTTTCTCCATCGATAACAACTGCCTGCGTTATGCCACTCAAATAGTTTGTGACCCATCCAACGGCTGCAGGATCCAGATTATAGCTTTGGAGCTTCTTCACAAGGCGCACATGCGGCACCTTATTGAACGCCTTGCTGAAGTCCAAAAATACTGCATCGATCTGCTATCTCTCATCAAGGGACTTGGCCAAATCGTTAAAGAATTCTCTCAACTGTGTTTCGCATGACAAACCCTCCTGAAACAATGCTATGCGCAGCTGAGAAGATTATATAACTTCAGGTTAGAAAAGATGTTCGTGAACAATATGTGCTCGAAAATCTTGCAAACTATGCAAGTGAGCGATATTGGCCGATAGTTGGTAGGGTGGACTGGAGAGCTAGATTTTGGAACTGGCGTCACCAGTACAGAGCGCCAATCCGACGGGACTATACCACTGGTCAATGATTGCTGGAAAATCAATGTCAGGCAGGGCGCTATTTTGGAAGCAAGGGACTTCAGTATTCGACCAGGTATGCAATCGGGGCCAGGGGACTTGTTTATATTTATTGACGAAAAAAGTTTTTTACGCCCTCAACTGTAAATACATTTTGCCGCGAATCGCACGTTCGGCGGAGGAAACTACTGCAAACCACACATCCGCAAAGGAAATGCAGGAATAAGTTTCCGTAACTTTCAAACCCATATCGATCCCATGATGAAACTTTCCACTCTTTCCAGCCACTTTTAGATCTTACATGGCAACAATCTGGCCAAATAAGAGCAAAATTGAAGACGTCCAAATGTGCCGGAAAGGATCACGAGCATTTCGATTGAAGAAAACACACACTTGGAACTAAATTCAGCCTCTTTTCACCTCTAGCTGAAAACAAGCTGCTACTTTCACTACAAATTACATCAACCCGGCCCAGAAAGGAAGATATGGTGTCAGAAAGTTTCACACGTAGACGGAAATTAGCAAAGAAGCAACAATTCAGGCAACAATTCCGGCACCAAAACTAGAAACACTAGAGAGCTGAAAATTGGCATTTTACCATCAATTGTGGGGTACAACATTCATGTAAAGTTTCAGCAAAATCGAATGCTGAATTTTTTTATTGGGAAAATGGTTGATTTGACATGGAAGCACACATTCACAAGCCTCAAGGCACGAGGCAAACTCTCATCAAATGCAACCCGATTCCCACACAAATTTTACACTCAAAAAATGCCCACATGAATTAGGCCTCCGCCTCTTTCTAAATTTCATGAAACCCCAGTCTCTTTCCTCGTTCAAAATATAGGTCTTTAAAGCCGCATCAGAATGGACGGATTTTTGTCGGCAGACTTTTTCAGATGGTCTGTCCAAAACGATTGTCACTCGAAACAATGGGCAATGATAGATGCTCCAATGTTCTCTTTTGCACATCATTGGGAGTGACAAAATGGTTTGGACAGATGATCTGAAAAAGTCAGCCGACAAAAATCTGTCCATTCTGACGAGGCTTAACAAAGCTAAAACTATGAAAACAAACTAGACAAATGGAGATGCATTGAACTTACAACAACATTCCCCAGGGCCCCAGATCCACAATTCGGGTCTCCCTACTCACGCAAAGACACTTTTACGACCAGAGCAACACAAAGAACCTCCGTGAGTTCACTAAATCGTACCGGCTTTCGCTCATCCCCACATGCAATTTATTGTCATGGACAAAAATTGTAGGAAAAGGGAAAGGTGAGCTGACCTTGTCAACCAGCTCCGCAAGAAGGACAATCAAAAGAATGCATCTCTAAGCCAAGGCCCAACAGCCAGACTCAACTACCATTGTTATTTTGAGACAGTTGGAGAGAAATCTCAAGAAACATCATCATCACCGTAAGATCGACAGAATCTCGAATGAAACAGCTGTTTCTACCGTGGGATTCGACACAACCCAAGTCCATGAAAATTTGTGAAGGCGCCTCAAAAAATAATCCTTCATCGTGAAGAAAAGGTTTTTCGAAATTGTGAATCCTCGATGATGTAGCATTTCACTCTCAGAAGGAAAAAAGATTGCAAACTTCAACACAAAAACCTGCACTCATTTTGCTGTCAAAAGGAAAAACAGTTAACAGGAAAACCTGCACTCCTGCTTTAACTTGCATCTGCTTCTCAACAAACACCAAAAGGCCCCATTTCTGTCACCCTCGTTCATAACCTGCTCGCAAACACAATGCCGATCGTATCCGCACGTCATGCCACACTGCTGTTATTTTCCCATCTGCTGTCTGCAGAATTGACTTTTTACTTGAAATTCAATTCGATTGCTTCACATTCGTTATGATTTTGGCGATCGGCGAGTCATGTCCAAGAGTAAAACTGCATATTTTTGTGCTTCCGTGGATCATTGAAACACATTAGCATTTCTTTAACCATTGTGCTTTTTATTTTCCACTGCCCAAAGTGGTAAAATCCAAAACATTTGCATCCAATGCAGCAGAAGTGCTGTGACTGCTGGTGCAATCTCACATTCAGGTATTTGCAATCTCTTGTGTTGAATGTCACCTGAGTTAGGTACCGTTCGATTTTCTGTGTTTTGTTTCAGGGAGAACTTGAACCTAACTGAAACTCTGTGTGATCGAGCTACGCAAGGAAGAACATATGGCAACTTGGGAAATTCCTACTATTTGCTGGAAAATTACGGTGAAGCTATTCATTGCCATAAAGAGGTAGGTTCAATTCTTTGATCCTTTGACATTGTTCTTTATACAGTGACATACACTGGTGAGCAGGGACGGGCAAATGTACAAAACAGGATTTTTTTATGTGATGCATAAAACAATATCTGTTTTGTTCCTACGTGTACAAAACCTTTTGTACCTGCATGTACAAAAGCTTCATGGGTATCGTTTGAAAGCCTGTGATGTGAGCCATGCAGAGTTGGCTGTTAAAAGCAAAGTTGTTTTGAACGTCATGTTCAGAACAACGCAATTTGTTTAAAAAGTTCGTTTAATACAATAAAACGTATCCATATAAAACGCTTTTTTTTTGTTTATTTTTTTTTTAGATTCAACATAGGTACCTACCTTTTCATTTTTATCATAATTTATTGTTATGTTTCATTTTCTATTTATTTTGGATAAATCTTGCTCATTCCAATTTGTTTCATTAGGTACACATTTAATTTTTGATAAATCATGTTTGTTTCATCACATCTTCCTGTTGTAAAAAGTAGAATGTGTTCTGATTTGAGGTCTAGTGTTTTGAAGGGAGGCAGATAGATACTCAATTCAAGTTGTCAGTCTTGACAATTTAGTGGCTTTTGGATGTGTGTCATACTGTTTTCTATTTGTTCTGATTCAAGCTGCTCTAGAGTTCTTTCTCTATGAACTGATGTGCTGACGTTCATCCCAGTATCAACTGTCCTTGTATGGAACACCATTTTCGTGTTCACTGGTCATCAGTGCCGAAGGGTCATTTTGAAATGAACTGAAAACATTTGTGTCAGCTTCCATAAAGGGGGTTCGGAAATTTTATACAACCAGAGCGACTCGACAATATCCGTTTCAATTTCCAGTTCTCCGTACATCTGGCAGAGTTGCTTGTGACAAGCATATGCAACCCTAATGCGTTTGTGTGGGGCAAGTTGGGCAGGTGATATTTTTAGCAGAACAGTGTGAAACATTTTGATTTTCCTCAGAGTTTCAATTCTCATCGTGCACCTTACATGGGAACAAAACAAAAGATACATTATCCCCACGCGTTGGAACTGTGCTCGCACACACAGGCCCATTCAGCATCTCCATCATAGATGCAGAGTCCAGTTTGCGTAACCCATTAGGATTTCCAAAGAAACACTCAAAATCAAGTTGGGACATGGTAACATGCCACTACTGCCATCTATCCACCAAACGTGTGAACGATCAAAATTCGGGGGAGGGGCCGGGGCCATGACCCTTTTGGTTCCTTTCGGGTAATTGCGTTTGCCATGCATTGTGCTATTTTTTCCTCTAATATGAAGGACAATTCGAATTTTCCCGTTGTACCATGGTTGGGGCATATGTGGTCAGACGAATATCCGGCTGCATTTTTGCACACAATATTTATTTTTTGTAAATTGATGCCACGGTCCCACACTTCCTGCAGGATGCATGACAAATTTGCCGAACATTTCTGAGACCAATAATTGGCTGAACGTTTTTGAAATAGTCTGAATCTGTTGACACTTGGCAAAAAACGTAGCTGCATGAGTTCTTAATCCCTAATCAAAGACAACTTTGGGTGGAATGGAAGCATATATGACATTTTCCTGAAATGAAGTTCTAGGATTACCTACCTTTATCCATGCAAAATTAAAAGCTGTTCAAAAAGTTTCCAAAAAGCCAAATTTCCAAAACTGCACTTGCCACTTGGTGAGAAAAAGCAAATGTTAACATAAAGGAAAAAGAGCTTCAGATAAAAAATCTGGAAGAAGGTTTTTGGGAAATTCATAAAAGACAAAATTGCTGAAATTTAAAGCAAGCCAAAAAATGAAACAGACAAGCCTCTTATCAAAAGTCCTCGAACATAGCCCAGCGACATTTCAAACTGGAGACTGTCCCCTGCTGTTGATGACACCTCAATTCGTAAGACACATCAATAATGCAAGAGCCACGCCTGGCAGCACCTCTTCAACCAAACAGTCATCGTTGCACTTCATCAGACCGACGGAAGAAGGAACCCAACCCCACACTTCACCTTTCCGACCATTCCCAGCCAGGTGCAACTTCCTCGAGAGGGCTTCAATCTTCACCCTCTTGGAATCCCCCTAGATCCAACCAAACTCCAACCTAAGAAAACCCTACCCCCATCCCACCTCCATCGCATCCCTCCCCTGTTTCTCCTTCACGAAGACGATCCCTAAGCAAAAACCCTCCCCACACTAACCTCTTCCATTGACCCCACCATCCTCGGTAAACCCTGACCCCATCACCAAAGACAACCTTCATCCCTCCCAAACCCCAACCCGAACCACCCCTCCGCTGCCCAAAAACTTTCCTACCCCAGCCAACTTTCCCCATTTCTCTCACCACCCATACACTCCACAAAAGTCATAAAACCCCACTCACACCAACCTTTCCATTGCCTCCACAGACGCCGCCACCTCCCAACTGCCCAAAACCTCTCCGACCCTTGCAAACATTCCCCATTTCCCTTCTACCAATCCAACCATTCCAACCAACCTCCTGCCTGACAACAGTCATTCACTTCATTCCCCACCTGATTCCCACATCCATCACCCCTAACACGTACCCATTACCCCTCAAAAAGCCCTTTCACAATGCATCAGAGCGTCAACACATTCCACAGCCTCACATGCACCGGAGAAGTCTGGCAGACGGCAACTTAAAAATTCAAAAATAATCCCAAGGAATGACACCACATTTCGAAGTTATCCCAACCGCCAAAACGAGACAACCGATGAACAACCATGACTATGAGTCACCACTCTGCAGCAACGACTTCAACTCCGTCTCCAACCCGTGACCCGATCTCGAACTACAACAGGTGCACAACACCAACAGCAGCAATCATATCGCATCATCGGACTTGAAAAAGACCCCATCCCAGGGGTCGAAACCTCGTCAGTAAATGTTGACATCGATCCGACAATGGCTTTAAACCAGGTAACTATTCAAATGTTTGTGAAACGGATCGTGGCGCCAGACACAATTTGATTTCCGCTTGTGGCCTGCGAATCCTGCCAGTGCTTCAAAAGTTTGATAAAAGATGGTGCAGCGAACACCGGACACAACCTTTTACAACCAGTGCATAACCAACCGACTAACCCCCAAGTTCCTTCAGTGGTCCTTCGCGAATTCAACAGACAAAACAACCTGCCGAATCATCTACCGCGTGAATTCAACAGACAAAACAACCCGCCGAATAATCTACCGCAACATACTCAAGATCCTTTCCAGCCTCCAGCGACAAGCATTCAACGAGATGAAAACATTCCGGTCCGGGTTAAAATCTTCTTCATTTGCCATCTTGAGCTGGCAGCCGTACGGCCGGTGGCTCGGCATGAACCTTGTTGCACGACTTGGGCTCGCAAGGAAAATAATTCCTCATAATCGTTCGTTGCCCAACTCCGCTCCGCATTCAGCGGAAACGGCTCGGATCAGTTTTACGGCACATGCCAACCCACGGGATTTTCCGAAGACAGCATGCTCTGCAGAGCGGAGACGTGTGTCTTTTGGTATGTATTGGCTTCTCTGCAGTGTAACCTGCTAAGCCTCTGTCCTGGACCTGGAACTGGATGTTCTTCAACGTGCGCAGTGTGATGTTGCGCACAGGACCTCCTGTTTAACGTACCATCCGAAGGAGACGAGGGACATGGCCCCGTCTCCCCGTTTTAGTCCCCTTCCAACGGCACAACCATGGGGTACAAGGGTGGTCTACCATCCAAGTCGTCCTGGACCAGCAACGTCGCTAACTTCGGTGTTCTGCTGGGAGTCAATTGTGGGAATGGGAATCGATTAACATTCTGATGGGAACCGATGCAAGCGACGACCTATCTCTGCTACGACCTATATGCTGCTGGCTATCTGTCAAGTTTGCCAGAGCAGTGGCAAATTCCTCCTTGTTTGGGTCAGACCCAGCTTGTTGATTCTCAAGGCAGGGTGCGTAGGTGCACTGAGTATAGCCAGTGGGAACCAATGAAGCATTTCAGGCCACGGATGAGATGTGGTGGGCATAACAGCAAGAGGCCATGATCAGAACAATGCACATGTCCTTTGCGAGATTTTATTCTGAACATTACGCATTCCAACAGAAAACTCATTGCCATACCTCATCCCTTTTGGGTTTTTGAGTGAAGCCTCTTTGAACATTTCTTGTGCCACCAAACGCTGCTTGCGGGGAAAAGATCCAAGCCTTTGCCCCCGCAGCTCAACAGCAACTGAGAGTTTTGGGGAGACGTTGGGATTAAAACTGCTTTTGCTTGCAGCTAATTTTCTTCGAGAAAATCGCAGCACACCCGACAAACGTTTGATCTTGCGCTTCATAGCATGTATTAACTTCTCATTTTTAGAATGGTCATGAATCATATCTGTGCGAACTGCTCTCAGCACAATCGTGGGCTGACCTTTAGAGCTCCGACTGGTACAAATTGAACTTCGGCCTTTCATGATGTCCAGATCACCCGTCGTTGGAGGAGAGTTTTTGCTGGGAAGGACTGAGTTTGAGAATCCCTTTTTGGATTTTGGAACAGTTGATGCGGTTTTTGGCACTGTCGTGGCAGATATTGGAGGTGGCGCCGCTGGTTTTTGTGACTGCATTGGGTTTTGTTACATGTTGGATGGGAGCTTTTCTCTTTTTCCGATTTGTTGTGAGGTATTTTAGGCAATTCGGAAGAATATGTGGTTGCGCCGTTTGTCAAGTTCCAGTTCGACCTTCCCCATTTTTCAGCAACGTCGGTTGAGTTGGAGGCGCAAAAAATGCATCTTCGATGCATTTACGTGATATCCTGACCTGCAGTTTGACACAAAACATGTCGACATTTTCCAAGAACAACACAATAAAATGCTCCACGGACGACAGCGATCGACTTTGTCAACACAACAAGACAAGACAAACGATGGCTTCGAAATCCAAATCACAACAACATCCAAAAACCAAACGATATTGCACGCAGCCACAGGTGTCTCGCTTCTTGTCCTGTCTGGATGCCCCGAGAATCGGATGAGTTGAAGCTGGAAACAGCAGTGGCGCCACGCGCAGCAGCACTAAAATTTCCCAATCTGAACAATGCTTTCGAGAGGAGAGAGACTCCACTTCCCCTTCAAGGCACTTTGACACATTCATTGCGCACACATAATTGGATAATCTATCACAGAAATGCATGTAACGAGCTCACAAATTTAGGTATGCAGTGCTTCCCAGAAGGGCTCTCATATTTGCAACGGACAAAAATAGTTGAGACCAGCATCTGCAAAAGATGGATAAGGTAAAGGCTTTTGTTTTTGCCAATGGCAATTTCCACTACAAGCTCTTCCTTTGCCATTTGCATTCCAAAAATCCATGTTTTTCATTCATTTAAGTCATTTATTCATTCATTCTTTTACGAGGAGAAATCAGAAAGTTCGTAGAAATGTACTCTTAAGTGGAAATTATCCAGGCATATTTTTTCCACGTTAAACCATTGTCTTTTGCTACTGACCACACTGACTTTTGGTTTGTTTTGATTAAAATCAGTGATTCTGTGTAACTTGCTGTCCATGCCGGTTGGACGATTGGATTGTGGTTGGAGAAAAATGACGTACTGTTATCAGGTATCATCTGTTTCTGTATTCATAAGAGGCATGCCCGTGGTGAGTTGCAGGCAGTACCAGAATTGCCTGCCGCTCTTCCAACTGTGGCCAAATGTTTTGTGAAAGCTAAGGACATAGTGTCCTGCGAAGATGGCCATTGGAGTGGCAGGCAAAAAACAGCCTTGATTGCCTGGTACATTTCCTGAATCCATGAATTTGCCAGAAAAATGTTGATTTGTTGGGACAGGCCAACGCTATATGCAGATTTTAAACACAAGTTGAGGTTCTGAAGTCAAGGCCAAATGCCAGGAAATAATCCAAAAATGAATCACCTTCCATCAAGACAACATAACTGCATGTTGGTGAACTGGTAAGGTGGCTGCTTATCAAAACCGACGCTTTTAATTGTTGTACCACCCTCCCTATTCCCTGTACCTGGCTCATCGCAACTCTCATTTGTTCATAAATCTGAAGAATTCCCTCGTGTGCAAAAAATTTGGAGCAATAAAGAAATGTGATAGCGACAGACAAGGAATAATGAATGGAGGCAACCAGTTCTCTTCTGTCAGGAAGGAATATCGAAGTTGGAGAAGCGAGCCACTATGTGTATCACAATTGAGGGGGAATATGCGAAGAAAGCACAAAAAATGTGGCTTGCAATTTGTCTGCGTGTGGGTTTCTACGAACTTTTCGATAACCCCTCGTATTTGTTCGCCGGAGACCGTTTCGTTGTCGTGGGTAGGCATCACGGCCCGACCTCTGGATGGTGTTTTGTGGGCAGCAGAGGTGACATTCAGATGGACACATTTCGCTCATTTCAAGGATCTCGCAATCATTTCGGTCAAATTATATTCTGGGTTCAAAAGCAATCAAGGACCAGAAAACCTTCCACGTCAAAACTGTATTTTGTTATCGAGAAAATTGTCAAAACCCATCTAAAGTCAGTCACTTCACTCCTGAAGAGATGTTCAAAGTTTTTGCTGAGTTTCGATCGGCAAAGCATCACATCGCAGCAAACAGTGTTGCGTGACAAAAGGGGTTATTAGAGTGACAGACATTGGAATGGAATTTTGATTTTTGAAGTCAGAAATTCATCCCAATCCCAGTTGTGAATAAACTCTGCAAGTATTTATCCAGGAACGCAGCACCTCAAATCAAATCAAATAGGCTAACTTAATTTGCAAGGACTCGAGTCCAGGCGCAAATCAACACAAAACATCGATGGTGATATACCAACAGAACAAGAGCACAAAAGTCATGTTACTTCATCAGCCAAGATCTGACATTTCGCTTGAAGGTGCCCACACTAATATCACGAATTGTCCCAAAAACCTCAGACCCAGGGCGTTCCAGTCATTCATGGTCCGGACAGCTAAGAATACTTCCCCACATTTTTGTGACAAGCAGCAGAATAGAGCTTAAAATCATGGTCTAGTCTACCAAAATGACAAGGTGGCAATAAAAACTCCTTTATGGAGGACCAGCCGCCTACATTATTCAGCCCCAAGAATAAACCAGCCAACCTAGCAACCTTCCTACGAGAAGCCAAGGAGTTCCACCCCAGTTCTTGCATTATATCGGACACACTATCCAGTGGGGAGTATCTTCCAGAAACAAAATGGGCCGCCCTCCTCTGGACCCTCTCTACATCCTCAATCTGACTTATGTAGTAGGGATCCCACACAGTTGAGGCATATTCCAAAATTGAGCGAACCACGGAAAAATACACCTTCTGTTTTATCTTTTTGCTGGCACAATAAAAAGTACGCCTTGCAAAATACAGGGCGGCATTGGCTTTTTTTGTTGAATGCTTTATATGTTCCTCCCTACTCAAAGTCTTTGTGAAAGTGACACCAAGATATTTTGTCTTATCAGCTGCAGCCAAGGCTCTACCATTAACAGATTAACAACAGATGGGGGGCATTTTTTGTAGTGAAACAAAGAACAACACACTTATTTTCATTCAATCTCATACCCCACTTTTTGCACCAATCAGAAATTTTGTTCAGATCACTCTGGAGTTGTAAAGAGTCAGCAGGGGACCGTATCTCATTTGAGATCACACAATCATCAGCAAAGAGATTTATCTAGCATCTCGCGACCTCTGGAAGATCATTTATGAAAATGGAGAACAGCGTAGGTGCCAAAACACTCCCCTGTGGGACCCCGGATGTAACAGCTACTGAGGAAAAACTCCCATTTATGCACACTTACTGAAAACGTGAGTCCAGAAAATCTGATAACCATCCAATGACAGGGGAAGATAGCAAATTTAAAACACTGAGTTTTTCAAGCAATGCAGCAAGGGGGACTTTATCGAAAGCCTTTTCAAAGTCGAGAAAAACTGCATCCAGTTGCCCTGATCGGTCTTACACTGTTGAAGCTTTTTGGGAAAAATTAACCAACTGAGTCTCAGAGAAGTCTGAGCGGAAACCATGTTGAGCTGGGCTCAAAACCCCATTTGTGACCAGAACATATTTGAGGCAGTCCAATGTTATGTGCTCCACAATTTTACAACAAGAACTGGTCAAACTAATTGGCCTATAGGAAGTCAGTAGTTTAGGATCCCGCTTTTTTGGAATAGGACCCACACATAACCATGCTTCCATCGAGACAGCAGACGACTTTCAGCAATAGATTTGTCCATAACAACATAAAGAAAGTTAGAAAAAGTTTCAAGAAACGATTTTATGAAATTGAAGGAGAAACCATCGGTTGTAGAGCATCCAGACCTAAGCATCTTTATAATCCACTTTGCTATCGTGCTTGAGTCGAAACAGAGATTTGTTTCAGGTTTTTTGGTAGTTGGGCATCCTTTACATTTGTCACGTGGGAAAAGAATGTTACAAAATGATCATTCAGTAGATTTGCCTTTTCTGCATCTTGTGTTACAATAGTCCCAGCCTCACCCAAAAGTCCAGGAACTGAATTTTTCCCTTTTCCCCTTTTTTCAGAGACCAACCTCCAGAGTTTTTTGTAGTTATTTTTAATGCCTTCCCTGCATAGACTATTTATGAAATCATATTGAGCAGCATCTTTGGCCTCATTCAACCTCTGAAGGGCTTCCAAATAGATGTTTTTATCAACAGGAGATCTTTTTCTGCACTTATATTTACGCTTACACCTGCATTCCAAATTACGAATGTTTCTATTGAACCAAAGAGGACGAGAACTTTGCGTCTTCAACACCATGGGAACAGATGCCTGATGCCTGAAAACAATTTGTGAAAATGAATCCCATGTTTCCTCAACAGAGAGACTTTCAGTGTTGCGGACAAATAGTTCCAGATCCGCCTGGAGTAGTGCACTCACAGCTTTGTGATTGACCTTTGAGAATAGGGGACAATAACAGGTTTTACGTGGATTCGACACTTTTTCAAGAGTTAAGGGGGGTACGGGGTCCAAAATGCTAATTTTTCATTTTTATTTTTAATTGTAGCCTGATGTGTGCTGATTCCAGTGGTGTTTGTACTTTTTTCTTATCTGCTCTAGTTTTAAAGATATTGCATTTTGATGCGAACCGCATCATTGCAATTTGGCGTAAAAGTAAAAGTTAAACGCAATGATTTAGCGCTTTGTGTTTTGAAGCAAAAAATCAACTTCCGTAAGGCGTAACTTTGTAGCCAATGGTGGCAGATTGGTGAAATTTTGAACATTTATGTAAAAACATGTTCCAAACTGACTGACGTAGCCGGAATTTCAATTTTTGGCCTCCAAATGCCTTTTCCAGGACGTTTCTCTTTTTATAAGGAGACAATCTGCTTACGCAGTGTTTCTTTGACCACAATTTTTGCATTAGGGACTCCAAATCCAAAAATCTCACAACGTCAGTCAGTTTCTACATCCATTGGTTACCTCTTGGTGAAAACAGAAGCAAAAATTTATTTTCCCTTTTCCCTGGGCTCGTGTGAAAAGTTCGCACGGTCAACGACAACGTTTTTGCTAATAACTCAGGAACCAATTGAGATATTTGTCTGAATTTTTGTACTGAAATTGCTGTTATCATGGGGAATATGTGTACAAAATTTGAACACAATCGGATAATATTTGACGAAGTTGGTTTCTGGACCCCTACCCCCCCTTAAGTCAATGTAAACAAGTTTGCGATCACTCAAGCCATCTTCCACCACAGTTGGAACCACATTGATACTTGGTCTGACGAAGAATAAGTCGTAAGATGTTTGATACTGTGTCTGAAACTCTAGTTGGCACTTTGACAATCTGAGAAAGATGAAAATCATGAATAAAATCCAAAACCTTACAGGAGAGAAGGTTTCCAGGGATTCCACTTTCAACAGAATTATTTACCCAGTCAACATGAGGAAGGTTAAAAAATCACCTGTTTTCGTTTGCTGATGTGTGCTTGATCCGCCAAAGAAATTCGGATCGCTGTGAAACCTCCACGTCGTCAATGATGCAATATGGCACCGCAAGTTTCAACCCTGAAGTTGTCTCGCTATTAGGTCAAAAAATATCTTTTTTTTTTGGACTGAAACCCCACTTTGATATTGATATCTCGTCTAAAATGTGGCCAATTTGTGCTGCTGAGTGTCAACTCTAACCCTGTCAAATTTACCTGAGAAAAGCTGGCTTCAATAGTGTTGATTTCCCATTTTTTCTTCACCTGTTGGTCCTAAATTCAGAACACACACTGATGACTAAACTATCTTTGATGCCATTTGGTATCTCAAAGGAACGATATTTGCACGGAAAAAAAGTGTCCGGGGTCAAATTTCGGGTGGGGGGCATGTCACACCAAGCCCCGCCGGACAGCTGGAGATATCGAAAAAATAGGCCGACTTTCACCTGCAGGGACAATGAAGAAATAACAGGAATATTCAGAGGCAAAAACAGAGGTAATGCCGCCAAAGAAACAATCATTATGTCAATGCATAAAATATGTGCGTTTATCTCGAAATCTTTTTTTCAATCCTTTGATGGCACCACCAAAGGATCTGATCACAGATCCTTTGGCATCTGATCACATTTTCGATCGGATTTCTGGGAAATCGTAGGCCGTAGTATAAAGTATAAAGAAGAATAGCCGGCAATGGGCGCCTTGATTGACAGCTCGCCTTCGCTTTGACATGACGACAAAGAAGGCTGCCATTATAATAATTTTCGGTTGTTCACCTTCGATTCTTGGAATGAAGACTTTGTGCAGGTCTTTGCATTTTACTTGTGATCGGAAGTGAAGATGCCCTCAAAGGAGTTGTCCCAAACACATTAAAAATTAAAGGTGCGGTTGGAGTTGCATTGAAATTTGCAAATTGGTGATGCCATATGGCATCATAAACGGACTCGGTTTGCAAATATGGAGACGACTTAAATGAAAGGAGGTTCAGAGTGCTAACCCAAGCAAATACCCCGTGATAAACCACCCCAATTCTCATCCAAACCACCCCAAACTCTCCCCCGTGACACCAGTGTGCCATGGCAACCGTCTGAACCCTGCAAGAAGGAGACGTTTTCATTGGTTTTGGGATGCTATTGCGCAGAAATGAGGGGTCGGAGCATATTTTCACTGAACAGTTTTTGTTCATTGTACTCTTGGAAATCTGTCCCCGAAAAATGGTATTTATAGGGTAACCCACTTTTCGCTGCTGCAGCTTGCGGGAACGAGGTAAGTTTTCATCTAACATAATGTAAGTTTTGATTACGTTTGGATGCTGAAGAAATGGCGGATCGGTAAGTTTCATCACATTTATGGACTGATAAAGTTGCTTTCTTTTGGTTAGGATGCCCGTGATATGATTTGGACTGGTAAGTTTAACTTCTCGCGCTTGCAAACTGATGAAAAGATTCACATTGGTAAGTCTTCGTGTTTGGTTGCATATGACGGACCAATTAAACCAAGACCATCACAATTTGGGCTTTTTTGGATATTTGGGGGGCACTGCGTGGAAGTGGTGGGTCGGAGCATATTTTGTCACTGAATGTTTCATGTTTTCCTTGTGCCATAGAACCTGTCCTGAAAATTTCACTGTTCTACGTTGAATTCTTACCTCCTCTATAATCAACCCAAATGGACCCATTTTGGGGTGCTTTGGGGGGCCATAACAATATGGAAATGGGGAGCCCCGAAGCCATTTTTGTCACTGGTTAATTTCGATTTGTTTTTCCAACAGGAACATCTCCACGAATTTTAGCGAAATGTTTTCGGGACACCCTATATATTTATAAAACTGGTTTAAATGGCGGTAACTTAATTGAATTTTCTTGCTTTGTTTCCTCAGCGCGTGACATGATGCACAACACATGTGCATTTCCAATGGGGTTTTGAATTTTGGATTCGTAAGGCATCCACCCAGCATGTCCATTGGTATGATCCTCCTTACTTCACAGTTTATCTCGATAGTAAAAACAACAGCCATACATTTACCAGAATAAGAAATCCGAATTTATGATATGACATGTCAGGTGAAATGCAAGAGGTGTGAGTGACCCACAATTGGGGATCCGATGGGCTGATAAGCTGGATGGAAAGTTCATTGCAGTTGAACGCCGGATGCAGACTGGAGAAACAAACCAGTTTTGTGTCTCGAAGCTAAAAAGTTACATGAGTGTTACAATTGGAAAGCAATTTCCCTTCTGCAAAATCCTTTGGTTAGGAAAGGTCGTGGTGGGAATTCGTTGTGGTGGGAATATCAGGACAACAGATTACACCTGATTTATTGTGCAGTAGATTGTTTGTGCTTGGGATTTATGCTGAATTGGTGACCTGACCTGTTGTTTTTGGATTTGTTAAAATGCATATTATGAACGGTTGTTTCATTGCTGAACTTTAAATTTCTTTTTTCCCCTTTTCATTTCAGAGATTAAACATAGCCATCGAGTTGAATGACGAAGCAGGGCAACGACGTGCACACAGCAATCTGGGAAATGCATTTGTCTTCTTGGGCATGTTCGAGGCTGCGGCAAATCATTATGAGTATGTTTTTGCTTTTTCACTGGTTATTCGGTTTTTTTTTTTCTTTTTATGTTCATCACTGTACATGAGCCAGGAGAAAAATATGAATGATGCCCCATGTTGATTTGAATTTCTCCCCATTTTTCGAATCGAACCTGGCAAGATTGGAGATTTTTTAATTGAATCCTCAAATCGAATCATGATTCTCGCAGCCCCATGTTTGTGAACGTGGATTTTATTGTGGGCATGACTCATTATTTTTTGCGAGATAATAAACCAAAATAAAAATGCTTCACTTTGTTGTGAAATCCAGGTGGAATGAGTGTGCATGGGTGATGGGGAAGTGGAGGCCATCTCAAAACACTTCATAATTTTCTTTTGGTCCACTATTTCACACCAAAAACTTTCCCAAAAATTCACAAATGTGCGGTCACTTTTTGTCACAATGTCAAATAAGGTAACTCAATGGCAACTCAAATCAAAATATTGAGTGAAAAATTTGACCTGACCCCCCATTTTGAATTTAGTGGCCCACAAACCCCCCAAAATGGCCTCATTTCGGGAAGCGGACGAATTTTCAAAATCGACACCGAGCAACCAAATTTTCAGAATTACATCCTCACGGTGATTGTAACTAAAAATAAAGATGCCCTAAATGCTTCCGACCCCCCACCCAATTAGGTGTTTTTGAGCCTGAAAACTCCCGAAATTGGCAAATACATTCCAGATGGGGTGATAAATTCCATCACGCAGGGGCAGACTGGCCCGGGCGGGTAGGCGGGAATCCCCGCCGTTAACCTCCAGGAGGCGCACGCCTTTGTTGCCCCTTTGGCGAATATTTTTCCAATTCTCAAAGGAAAGCAAATCCACACTGAAAAAAACACTGACCGATGTGTTGGTTGCCTTGGCTGACGATTAGCTCCGCTTCCAGAACGGGAGAAATTTCCAGATATTTCCAGAGGGCCTCTCCAAAATCCGGATATTTCCAAAATGCGGAATCTCGATTTTTAAAATGCGGTGCAAGCCTGAAATGGCTTTTGGAGAACAGACACAAAAAACGACACCTGCAATCAAGCAACTGTGAAATGCGCGGGAGAAAAATGTGCGCAAGGACTGCATAAATGCATGGCTACTCCAGGATAGAACAAGTTAAAGCGGCCACACACGACAGGATTATCTGGTACCAGATAATCCGTGGTTCAGGTTTTCGCCTGAGAAATTCCGCCCTGAAGGTGCCCTGCAGAACATCGGGATGACTGCAAGGTGGTTCTGGATTTTCTGAACCGAATAGGGCACTGCTCGATTCTGGTCAGGAAAAACCGGCTGGAATGTGAGCGCGTATGCCCGCTCACATTAACATAAACGCACGCCGACAAATGAAAAGCGGCAGGTTGGCGGCGGAAAAGCAATCATATTCGACAAGGAATGACGAGAAGCAGAGAACATTAACAACGGAAGCGAAGAAGGGTCACATTTGCAGAAATGATTTTTTTATTGTCGTCGGCGACGACTTTTTTTCTCGTCGCCGACGAGTTTATAACAAACTATAAACAGTGGGTTTGAAGCTTGGAGATGTGTCTGACACTGAAATATCACCCTTACCGGGAATTTCGATGATTTTATCACCATGGTGTGAGTTGAGTCGACGTTTCGGTTGCATCGCGCGTCCGTTATCAAGACGAGACTAAGTCTGACTGAGTCTAGTCTTGATAACGGACGCGCGATGCGCCCGAAACGTCGACTCAACTCACACCATGGATATAAAATCGTCGAAATTCCCGGTAAGGGTGATGTTTTAGTGCCGACGAGTTTATTCTTGTCAGCGACGACTTTATTCTCGTCAGCGACGACTTTTTCTCTTCGGCGACGACTTAATATCGTCGGCGACGACTTTATTCTCGTCGGCGACGACTATTCTCGTCGGCATTGACTTTTTGCTCGTCGCCGTCGACTTTATTCTCGTCGGCGACGAGTTTATTCGCGTCGGCGACGACTGATTCTCGTCGGCAACGATTTTTATTCTCGTCGCCGATGACTTTGTTCTCGTCAGCGATGACTTTATTCTCTTCGCCGACGACTTTATTCTCGTGGGCGATGACTTTTTGCTCGTCGCCGACGACTTTATTCTCGTCGGCGACGAGTTTATTCGTGTCGGCGACGACTGATTCTCGTCGGCGACGACTTTATTCTCGTCGCCGATGACTTTGTTCTCGTTGGCGATGACTTTATTCTCGTCGCCGACGGCTTTATTCTCGTGGGCGACGACTTTATTCTCGTCGCCGACGACTTTATTCTCGTCGGCGACGAGTTTATTTTCGTCGGTGACGACTTCATTCTCGTCAGCGATGAGTTTATTCTCATGGGCGACGACTTTATTCTCGTGGCCGATGAGACTTCTCTCCCCTCTATCCCTCTCCTTTATCTCTCCCCTCTCTCTGCCGTCTGTCTTTCCCCGTCTTGCCTCTCCTCCCTTCCCCCACTCCTCTCCGGCCATTCCTTCTCTCCCCCTTTCCCCCTCCCTCTGCTCTGCATCCCCTCTCTCGCCACTCTTAACCCTCTATCTGAAATGTCAATCTTTCGATGCCATAACAATTGATACAAATTGCCGGATAATGGCGAAATCCCACCACCCCTTCTCCTTGGTTGGGAGTGGTCCCAAAGGTCAATTTCGCAAGATTTTTGTAAAACAAAATGGAACTTTTCAAAACGTGGAAAACAAGTAATTGGCCACAGAATCTTCCATGGGCCCAAACCTGGCCCCACGTGGCAGATTGTACCGTAGCCTTGCACTAAATCATGCCTTCGACCCAAAAAAAATTGGCGGAAATGGCCAGACACATTCGCGTATTGTGACAAGGCGACCCTGGAAACCTGATGAAAACAAGCCTGAAATGTCATTCAGCGCCGTCCCCTGGGGAGCAAGGGCCCCAAAATGTAAAATAAGATTGTCCCTCGAAGTGAGCAAAAGTTGGAGGAATGGTCTGATACACTCCTATAATATCGACAGGGTGGCCCGAAATCTTGAGGGAAACAAACCATAAAAGTGTCGCGTCGCCGTAACCTGAGGGGCAGCGGCTCCAAGAAAAGGAAATGAATCGCGAAAACGTGGAAGACCCCAAGAAACGCGGGCTAACTGTAAAACAAGGACTCACCCAAACTCACCTGATCTCACCCAAAACTCAACGGAACTCACCTGAACTCACCCAAAACTCGACCGAACTCAACTGAACTCACCCAAAACTCGACCTAACTCACCCAAAACTCGACCTAACTCACCTGAACTCACCCAAAACTCGACGGAACTCACCTGAACTCACCCAAAACTCGACCGAACTCACCTGAACTCACCCAAAACTCGACCGAACTCACCTTAACTCGACGGAACTCACCTGAACTCAACCAAAACTCACCTGAACTCACCCAAAACTCGACCAAAATCACCTCCTCAGCCGAACTCACCCGATATGTCTGGTGATTTTCTGGAATTAAGGCAACTCGCAGCTGAACTCCGGTAAGTTTGGTCCAGATCCCGAGAACTACGGTCGATTTTTCCGGCTGGGTTCGGTTTGTTTTGGGTGACTGCGGTCACGTTTTGGTGACTTTGGTCGAGTTTTGGGTGAGTTCAGGTGAGTTCCATCGAGTTTTGGGTGAGTTCAGTAGAGTTCGGTCGAGCTTTGTGTGAGTTCAGGTGAGTTCCGTCGAGTTTTGGGTGAGTTCAGTTGAGTTCGGTCGAGTTTTGGGTGAGTTCCGTCGAATTTTGGGTGAGTTCAATTGAGGCCTGTCGAGTTTTGGGCGAGTTCAGGTGAGTTAGGTTGAGTTTTGGATGAGTACGGTCGAGTTATGCATGAGTTCAGGTGAAATCCGTCGAGTTTTGGGTGAGTTCAGGTGAGTTTGGGTGAGTCCTTGTTTTACAGTTAACCAGAAATGCGACATGCATTGAGAGAGTGAACAGTGCATCGACAGGGACCCCGGAAGCCTGTTCGCAATGATCCAGCCTCTTTCCCAGGAGACGGCGTTGGAATTGCTTTCGTGAAGTATCAATTGCAGCGCCGTCCATGGGGTCCTAGGGGGAATTGTTTCCAAGGAGAACAATTGGCCCTGTCACCAGAGGACGGGTCTGAATGACCAAAAAGGGCTGTTGTTCTCCCAGGTTTGCCGGGATCACGTCAAAGGGCTCTTTCTGGCCATTTTTAAATGCTTGCTGCATTTCGAGGGGTGTGGGATAATTGCTGCAATTTTCACTTTTTGTCTATTGGGGACCCTGTCGCCCAAGGAGCAGCGCCGGTTCACTTTCAAGGGTTGTTCCTGACGTTTTTGGGTTCTCCCTATCAGGAAAATGGATGTTCATTACCACTTTCTAAATGCTTGTCGAATACACATTTCATCAATTTTTATTTTTTCAATTCAATCTCAAATTCATTTATTGCGGAGTTTTTCCCGATCAAATATGAACAAGGATGACACACATATGGTAAACTGACAAACTGACAAATATAGGACAAACAACAGTAATTATTGTAACTGCACAAAATGGTGAATTCAAAACATTGGACGATGATACAATAACACCATGTGAACAGGTGAGCTCCTAAACTAACGTACTTCGAAATATGTTGACGTTCAGCGGAAGATAAAAAAGGCATCTGGAAGCTGATTCCACTCGGGGCAAGTGCGGCTAGGGAGCATCTCCCCCCACCAAAAATGAGAATGCAACCAGAAACCTACCCC
>JASGXE010009764.1:0-56986 GCA_030068105.1 Sinentomon sp. SZTP_YWyxl
ATCCATCTTCTGGGATTGGCTGGAGAAATGCATCCATCTGCTGTACTTGTGCTGGAGAAATGCAACCGTCTGCTGTACTTGTTCTGGAGAATTGCACCAATCTGCTGGACTTGTGCTGTAGATATGCATCCATCTTCTGGACTTGTGCTAGAGAAATACATCCATCTCTGGATTTGTGCTGGAGAACTGCATCCATCTGCTGAACTTGTGCTGGAGAAATGCATCCATCTTCTGGACTTGTGCTGGACAAATGCATCCGTCTGCTGGACTTGTATTGGAGAAATGCATCCATCTGTTGAACTTGTAGTGGAGAAATGCATCCATTTGCAGAACTTGTGCTGGAGAAATGCATCCATCTTCTGGACTTGTGCTGGAGAAATGCATTCATCTGCTGTACTTGTGCTGGAGAAATGCGTCCGTCTCCTGCACTTGTTCTGGAGAATTGTATCTATCTGTTGGACTTGTGCTGGAGAAATGCATCCGTCTGCTGGACTAGTGCTGGAGAAATGCATCCATTTGCTGGACTTGTACAGTAGAAATGCATCTATCTGCTGGACTTGTGCTGGAGAAATGCATCCGTCTGCTGGACCTGGAGAAATGCATCCGTTTGCTGGACTTGTACAGTAGAAATGCATCTATCTGCTAGACTTGTGGTGGAGAAATGCATCCATCTACTGGACTTGTGCTGGATAAATGCATCCATCTGCTGAACTTCTGTTGGGGAAATGCATCCGTCTGCTGGTCTTGTGCTGCATAAATGCATCCGTCTTCTGGACTTGAGCAGTAGAAATTCATCCGTCTGCTGGACTTCTGCTGGAGAAATGCATTCGTTTTCTAGACTTGTGCTGGGGAAATGCATCCATCTGCTGGTCTTGTGCTGGGTAAATGCATCCATCAGCTGGTCTTGTGCTGCAGAAATTCATCTGTCTTCTGGACTTATGATGGAGAAATGCATCCGTTTGCTGGACTTGTACAGTAGAAATGCATCTATCTGCTAGACTTTGTGGTGGAGAAATGCATCCATCTACTGGACTTGTGCTGGAGAAATGCATCCATCTGCTGAACTTGTATAGGGGAAATGCATCCGTCTACTGGTCTTGTCTTGCAGAAATGCATCCGTCTTCTGGACTTGTGCTGGACAAATGCATCCGTCTGCTGGACTTGTATTGGAGAAATGCATCCATCTGTTGAACTTGTAGTGGAGAAATGCATCCATTTGCAGAACTTGTGCTGGAGAAATGCATCCATCTTCTGGACTTGTGCTGGAGAAATGCATTCATCTGCTGTACTTGTGCTGGAGAAATGCGTCCGTCTCCTGCACTTGTTCTGGAGAATTGTATCTATCTGCTGGACTTGTGCTGGAGAAATGCATCCGTCTGCTGGACTAGTGCTGGAGAAGTGCATCCATTTGCTGGACTTGTACAGTAGAAATGCATCTATCTGCTGGACTTGTGCTGGAGAAACGCATCCGTCTGCTGGACCTGGAGAAATGCATCCGTTTGCTGGACTTGTACAGTAGAAATGCATCTATCTGCTAGACTTGTGGTGGAGAAATGCATCCATCTACTGGACTTGTGCTAGATAAATGCATCCATCTGCTGAACTTCTGTTGGGGAAATGCATCCGTCTGCTGGTCTTGTGCTGCATAAATGCATCCGTCTTCTGGACTTGTGCAGTAGAAATTCATCCGTCTGCTGGACTTGTGCTGGAGAAATGCATTCGTCTTCTAGACTTGTGCTGGGGAAATGCATCCATCTGCTGGTCTTGTGCTGGGTAAATGCATCCATCAGCTGGTCTTGTGCTGCAGAAATTCATCTGTCTTCTGGACTTATGCTGGAGAAATGCATCCGTTTGCTGGACTTGTACAGTAGAAATGCGTCTATCTGCTAGACTTGTGGTGGAGAAATGCATCCATCTACAGGACTTGTGCTGGAGAAATGCATCCATCTGCTGAACTTGTGTTGGGGAAATGCATCCGTCTGCTGGTCTTGTCTTGCAGAAATGCATCCGTCTTCTGGACTTGTGCTGTAGAAATGCATCCGTCTGCTGGACTTGTGCTGGTGAAATGCATTCGTTTTCTAGACTTGTGCTGGGGAAATGCATCCATCTGCTGGTCTTGTGCTGGGGAAATGCATCCATCTGCTGGTCTTGTGCTGCAGAAACTCATCCGTCTTCTGGACTTGTGCCGGAGAAATGCATCCGTCTGCTGTACTTGTGCTGGTTGAATGCATCCATCGTCTGGACCTCTGCTTGAGAAATGCATCCGTCTGCTGGACTTGTTCTGGTTGAATGCATCCATCATCTGGACTTGTGCTGGAGAAAGGCATCCATCTCTGGACTTATGCTGGAGAACTGCATCCATGTGCTGAACTTGTGCAGGAGAAATGCATCCATCTTCTGGACTTGTGCTGGAGAAATGCATCCATCTTCAGGACTTGTGCTGGAGAAATGCATCCATCTTCTTGGCTTGTGCTGGAGAAATGCATCCGTCTGCTAGACTTGTGATGGAGAAATGCATCTATTTGCTGGACTTGTACAGTAGAAATGCATCTATCTGCTGGACTTGTGCTGGAGAAATGCATCCATCTACTGGACTTGTGCTGGAGATATGCATCCATCTGCTGGACTTGTGCTGGAGAAATGCATCCATCTGCTGGACTTGTGCTGGGGAAATGCATCCATCTGCTGGTCTTGTGCTGCAGAAATGCATTCGTCTATCTGCTAGACTTGTGGTGGAGAAATGCATCCATCTACTGGACTTGTGCTGGATAGATGCATCCATCTGCTGAACTTCTGTTGGGGAAATGCATCCGTCTGCTGGTCTTGTGCTGCATAAATGCATCCGTCTTCTGGACTTGTGCAGTAGAAATTCATCCGTCTGCTGGACTTGTGCTGGAGAAATGCATTCGTCTTCTAGACTTGTGCTGGGGAAATGCATCCATCTGCTGGTCTTGTGCTGGGTAAATGCATCCATCAGCTGGTCTTGTGCTGCAGAAATTCATCTGTCTTCTGGACTTATGCTGGAGAAATGCATCCGTCTGCTGTACTTGTGCTGGTTGAATGCATCCATCGTCTGGACCTGTGCTTGAGAAATGCATCCGTCTGCTGGACTTGTGCTGGAGAAATGCATTCTTCTGCTGGACTTGTGCTGGTTGAATGCATCCATCTTCTGGACTTGAGCTGGAGAAATGCATCCATCTCTGGACTTGTACTGGAGAACTGCATCCATGTGCTGAACTTGTGCAGAAGAAATGCATCCTTCGGCTGGACATGTGCTGGAGAAATGCATCCGTTTGCTGGACTTGTGCTGGAGAAATGCATTCATCTGCTGAACTTGTGCGGAGAAATGCATCGGTCTTCTGGGACTTGTGCTGGAGAAATGCATCCATCTGCTTGTCATTTGCTGTTACGTCTGCTGAACATGTTCTGGAGAAATGCATCAATCTTTTGCATAACTTTTGCTGGAGCAATGCGTCCATCTGCGCTGAACTTGTGCTGGTTGAATGCATCCATTTGCTGGACTTGTGCTGGAGAAACGCATCCATCTGCTTGTCTTTTGCTGTTCCATCTGCTGAACATATGCTGGATAAATGCATCTATCTACTGGACTTTTGCTGGAGAAATGATTCCAGATGCTGAACTTTTGCTGTAGAAATGCATCCATCGAAGTCGAGGCTGGGCATGGTGTGAGTGCGGCAATGGGAAATGCAGTCAAATCTTGGTAACATCTAAAAATGCAAGGAAAAGGCGTCGGTTATCATTCCGACATACATTTTCCGACATTTTGGAAATCTGGCAACGTTGCAGCACACTCGCAACTCGAAGGTATACCAGGTATACCTATACCAGGTATACCAGGTTCTAGTTCCATGGTATACCTTCGAGTTGCGAGTGTGCTGCAACGTTGCCAGATTTCCATAATGTCGGAAATGTATGTCGGTATGATAACCGACGCCTTTTTCTTGCATTTTTAGTTGTTTACAAGATTTGGATTGAGCCAATAGCAAGTATACTTGCTATTGGTTCAAGCCATTGAACAAATTCATACCACGTGAGTTTATAAGTGCAAGCTCACGCACTGAATCAGTCCTTTTCGTCTCGACTCGGTCAGAGAAGCGAGAATAATAGCCATTCTCTGCTTTATCATATTTTGTGTCTGTGCAAATGCAGCGTGTAATTTCAACTTCTCCAATGTTTGAGATAAGTCAGTTCTCTTCGTCATTTCATCACTATATGTATAAACTAAATTTTGAGTGATAAATTGCTCAATTCAATAAAATTTGAGGAAATGAGTTAATAATTTTCTGTGGAAAAAGACCAGAACTCAGTCGAAATTATTCCTTACAAATTGTTGATATGAGGACGAGAGCTTTCTAGAACGATCCTTGCCAGCCTCCACACGGCCGCCATGATGTGATAATTTTTGTGCATTGTTCACTTTGTTATCTTACTGGGATTGGCTCTTGGACATACCAATGTAATCTGGAATGTAGTATCATTGAACTCACCTTAAGTGAGTTGCAGCCACTCGTGTGACCCCAAGTGCCGTCAATTTGGAGAGGCTAGGGCAGCTCTTACTGGATGCATGGAATTTCAGTGGGAATCAAATCCACAAGAAGGGCAGAGCATAACAAATGTGAGGCAAATTCTGTACCGCCGAGAAAACCGAATGAGAGTTTTGGGGCAATTTTCCCTTGATTTGTAAATCACGTTTTTGCCACCTGTGGAAAGTACCTGATTTTGACCCAGATCTTTCATGGGGTCACATTTATTCACTGTCGGCAAGTGGGGTTATATGTCAGATTGACTGTAAATTCGGGAACAATCTCCACATTTGGACACATGCTTGACTGACCACAATCGATTATACCTCAGTGTTCTTGCATCCGTCACACCGTCGTCATCATGAAGTTTCCCTTTCCCACTCTGCCTTCTTCAGGACTTGTCTTCAAGCAGTTTCGCAAGATATCCATAATCCACAGTAAAGTCCATCCTTCCAAAAATCTCCTATCTTGATAACCACTCGTAGATTGCAGACAATACTAAACAAATTTGAATTTGAATTTGAATTTGAATTTTATTAAGTACTTTTAGGCTGCAGCCTATATCGTACACAGAAAGGTAAATAGAAAGGACATTACACAATCAATAATGATAAAAGGAACAGAAGAACACCATCGACAAGTGAATGAAAATTTACAATAACATCGACACTCAAATGAACACGGAATACAATTACACAGGAAATAATAAAAGAACAATGACAATGCTCCATGTTCAGGCAGTTAAAAGGCGAGAAGTTGGGGCTGCCAGGCGTCTTCGAAGTGTTTCCACTGTCAAAGGGGAAGATAGGACAGTGGCAGGGAGCGAATTCCAATCTTTGATAGCTCGTCCAAGAAAAGAAAATTTGCCCACGTCTTTTTTGAACGATAGCGGCCTGACCTTAAATGAATGATAACGAGCATAAATTATTTTTGTGCAACAAAGTGCCTCTTGTTGAACTGGTTTGAAATCAATTTGATGTTCTCTACCGTCTGATGATTTCAAGCAGTTTCGCTGATTTATAAGAGAAAAATACAACATGAAGAATAAGCTAGGTTATTTTTGGTGACCCCGAGTTTGTGGTTGTTTTCCTCAAAGGTTAACGCACTAGAATCCCACTTGAGATCCATGATAATCAACACCGTTATCGTTATACGTCTCTTATGGGGAACCTGCTCCACTCTGTACCGGAATAGAAGTCAATGGGTGAGTGATTTCATGGAGCCCACCAGCTCTTTTGCCCCGTTCCCGTATTTTAGTTATTTCGTAAAAAATATAGTTATTTTAGTAACCCAACCACCCCCATCTACCTAACCTAACCAAACCTTTTTTTCTTTGTTTAGTGTTTTTCCCACTTTTGTGGGTCTGGGCTTTTACATGGGGTATAGAAAAGTGTTCCAATTAATCAAATACGACAGGGGAGATGTTCGCCCACGTTCCTAATGGACAGTGCACTGCTGGATTCTGCACGGTTTCGGCATTCATAAGAAGCCGATGGGTTCGAAAGACCCGAAGAATTGTTAAAGAACGGAAGAAAATTCGATACTGCAGGACAAGACAAAATTTCCGATTCGATCTTTTCAAAGCGTTCACTTATGAGAAAAAAAGTGTCGGGTAGCAGGAGCCATAAAATGTGTATGTCTTCCTTCAAATCTGACCAGGCAATAATAAATAAAAAATAATAATAAACAAAAAATAATAAAAAATAACGCTTATTCTCGTACTTCTACTGTCTTTACTTCTATGCGACGAATCTCTATTACCGATTCCCCGCATGTAAGGAACCAAAGATCGATTCCTTAAATAAGGGACCTACACTCTGTACTTGTTCTCCGGATATCTCAATGCTAGTTTTGAGAAGTTCACATGTGTGTCCCACCTCATCTTTAAACATTGGTCATTTCATTCTTCACGTATTGGATTCAAAGCGAAAAGACAGTTTTTGATTTTGATACTTTGATACGTTTTTCTGGAGTATTTGACTCTGCAATTTTCCAGCATTCTCGTTTCCGGAACTTTGACAGAAAGTCCGGTTTTCAGAAAAGTAAAAGAAAAGGAAGACGCAGCAAGGTTTTGTAGTTGACGAGAAAAATGACCTAAACGTGTGAAGAGCAAGCTGAAAAATCGGACGATGCACAAGCGAATCGTTTGAAAACGACGACGGGTGTTGCGTGGAATCTTCACTCCCATGCATGGAATATCCAACCCCGTAAAATTCACGGATTTGAGCCCTGGAATACTTAACCCCCTCGTGCAAATCTCAACCCCCTGAATATTCCACACAAGCAGCCGTGAAAAAGTTAACCCCCTTGAAAATTTCACGGCACACATTAAACCGAGGGATCGTCAAACCACAGATTATCACGCTATCAACCGTGGAATAGTCGACCCCATTGAGAATTTCATGGCATTAGCCGTGGAAAAGTCAACAATCCTCAATATAGCCCAACTCAGAAACAGTGACACAATCTACCATACAGGAAAAAAGAAATGAAATTAAGTATTTTTTTTTTGGGTTTAACGATATTGTGCGAATTTTTTTCCTTGTTCGATTTTTATATTTGATTTTCTTTTATTTATATTTTATTTGCCTTTTGATAGAGTATTTATTTTACATTTGAGTCTTGACATTTACAATTTTTGCATTCAGTAACGAACATACCAAAGAGCTGCAAGGATTCGAATGCGCGCGAGCAAGGAAAAAAGTCGGGAAGCATCTTCAGTTCGTTTTTTATCTCTCGAACAAGAAAAGATGTTCGCAGTTTTTCTTGCCCACGAAGAAGAAAACAGGTTATTCGCAGCGAAATTTTCGGGTCACCCACCAAAACTGAAATTTCCACCGAAACGATGAGCATCATCGAAAGTGTGCGAAAATTTTGAAGATTGCATCTAAATAGCCGGGCTAATATTTGCGACGCCGATTTGTCGCTAATGGACCATAATCTGTTTTGTTTGCTGGCAATTGTTTCGGCTGTTCTCAAACTCTGCGATGCTCAACTTTCACCATTTGGTGCGACGCCGAATAAAAAGGAGAGAACCCGGCTGATATAAGAGCAACCCATAATATTCTCTTTAGAATGGAGGCGAAAACGGACGGAACATGGTATTTCCGCGACAATTGAATTGGCCTTCAGAGCACTGTTAACAGCGTGGGCTAAAAGTCTCTGACAGGAACTTTTTCTCTGATGATGCTTTACTTTGACAGCATGCATTCTCCGGATTGCTGGATCCGAAAACATTGAGTTCTAAGCTTAGAATTGAATTCGGAATAAGAATGAATTAGGGCTGAGAATGGAACCGGAAAAGGAAATTGCTCTGTAATACATTGCCCAATGTTTGGTGTCCAAGATGCAAGCTGTCACATCGAGCAAGACACAAAATTCGGTTTCCCCATTCGGACGTGTTCTATAGTTTGCCAAAAGTCGGACGTCAGTACTATTTGCGAGAGACCCTTTCCAACCTTTGCCCACTTATGTCTTGTCTTGGAAAAACTGCGTGACAAAGAATCTTTCGGAAAAAGAAGTGAGCTCATACACTCTAAACACGAAGTTCAGCTTGGAACACCATATTTTAACATGGGCTTAGATGGGAGGTGTTCTTTTAGGAACACACGTTTTGTTTTTGGAACACAAGTGTTCCATTTGGAACACTTAGAGTGTTCCGAAACACCAATGTGTTCCAAATCTGTGACATTGCTGTCACAGATTTGGAACACATTAGCTGTTTCGGAACACCATAAGTGTTCCAAATGGAACACTTATAGTGTTCCAAAAACAAAACGTGTGTTCCTAAAAGAACACCTCCCATCTAAGCCCATGTTAAAATATGGTGTTCCAAGCTGAACTTCGTGTTTAGAGTGTATGAGCTCTACGAACAACGGCACCGTATGGAAATCCATGCTTGTGAAAAAATGGCTGCAAGCCTTTGTTATACCCAGATAGCTCACACGGCGAAATAAGAAAACTGCAGGGGCTCTATTTGCAGCAGTTGCGCAAAGTTTCTATATGCAATCTGTATATTTTTCATGGGCGCCAACTTGTTCAGAAATCTACGAAATTCATCGGACCTCATATGACTGTTTTATTTTATGCAGGCCTCCATGACAGTGTGTCATCCATGCCTTTTGCATCACGACTTGTGTATGTGTATCATCCTTATATGCGTATCGTGTCATCCTTGCCAGTGTTTGCTGCTTGGCATCACATGTCTTTTGAGTTCACATGCAATGGTGCATGTCGATCATTCTTTTACATGGAACTTTCGAGCCTTCCTGAGCCCCCACATCAGGTCCTCGGCTCGCTCTTCAGAGACTTTATCAGACAAAATTTCAGGAAAAATTATGTCCAATCACGGCCGAGCGTTATCGGTGATATGGAAATTGAAACTGCAAACTTGGTAAGTCCCCTCTGTAGACAAACACTTCTTACCAAACGTATTCGAACGAAGTCCATCATTAGCTCATCGGGCGTCATTTAGAATGAGTAGAAACATGCGCCGGAAAATATCATGACACTCGTGTAAGGCGTGAGTTGCATCGAGCCCTGTTGAAATTAGATGGACCTGTTAAAGCCAGACCTTTTTTACTTTAAAATTTCTTCAAAAATTTAAAATTTCTCCTTAAAATTTTCTCCCATGTTCCAGCACTTTTGGTTGACTTTTTGTTTTATTTCGTTCATAAGAAGTCTAGTTCGGAGTCTATCTGAGCGTTTGTCGCGTTTGTGCGAGAAGGGCCCTATTCGAAGTCCCGAGCATGTCATCAAGACAGAGAAGCCAGGGTCCAATCCTCCCTGTATTTTTTTATTTTTTTAGGAAATCAGGCTTGCTTTCCATTCATCAAAATAGAATGTCAGCTCAACCCTGGAATTTTGGGAGTGCGGCGGCCAAAGGGAGAAACGAAAGAGTGCTGCTCGCAGATAAACATTTCCGGTTTACTGCGGAGTCCTTCGGGAAACCTCTCTGTTTTCGAAAGCACGATTCAAATGGAAGAAAACTAAAAATCGTGGAAATATAGTCTTGAAATAAACTCGGACGAAATGCGGCGGCAGAAAAGTGAAGGCCGGCCTATGCTTTTCAGGTGGAGGTATAGCTGACCGTCGCGACTCCATCTCAAAAGCAACACCGGCATTCACATTTGTGCCACCGCAAACTGCATGTGAGTTTATTTGAAGGCAAGATTTCTCACCTTTTTCACTCTTCAGTTTTTTGTGCATTTGACCACAATGAAACAAGGGAACTCGGATCTATACCGACGACTCATTGCACTTCAAAAAAGTTCACTTATCTAGCGGAATATGCAAAAGACAAATTCATTCCCAAAACGTTCATTCGCAGATCCTTTCGGCCGCCATGGTTTAACAAAGCCTTAGCAGGCCAGAAACGGCGTGTTCGTGCCTCGTTTAGACAAAGGAAGCGTTCTTCACAAGGCAGGCGACTCTATACCTCTGCATTGTCAACATATAATGAATTGAAACACAGGGCTCTTGCCCAATATCTCGCTTTTTTTACGCTTCAGCCCGGCCAACTGGGGAAATTTTGGCGTTTTAACGGGACACGGAAGCGAGTGGGTTCTGAGATAAAAGCGCTCCAAGCTGGTGATTCGGAAAACCTAGTAACAGGCTCTCTGGAAAAAGCCAATCTTTTAAACGAAACCTTTTCAAAGGTTTTTCTCACTGGAGCACCTCCGGCTAGGCCTGATGGACCACTTTTTAGCCCATGTGGGGCTCCTGATATCAGCGAAGTAATGATAGTCGACAGGATTGTAAGAATGAAAACAAAAAAGAGCGAAGGCTATGGTCCTGTAGGAGTTAGGTTTCTCAAGCTCGTCCCTTGTGTTATGTCAAAATATTTAAAAATCATTTACGATGCAAGTTTTCTGCAAGGTGCTTTGCCGGTAAGTTGGAAGCGGTCTATAGTGGTCCCTGTTTTTAAAAAGGGTAGCCGCTCTAACCCGTCCAATTACCGGCCAATTAGTCTTTTAAATACGTGCTCTAAAATCTTGGAGTATTTCCTTGCGAGGCATATTAGGAAATTCCTGGAGGTCAATAACCTCCTTTCAAATGCGCAGCACGGTTTCCGACCGGGATTCTCTTGCTCAACTCAGCTTACTGCCTTTTCGCAGGATATTTCAAATGCCCTGGATTCCGGAAGCCAAGTGGATGCTGTTGCCATAGACTTTTCAAAAGCTTTTGATGTAGTCAGCCACAAAATCTTGATCAATAAGTTGCCGTTTCTTGGCCTGGATCAAACAACTGTAAATTGGATTGTGGCATATCTTGAAGGAAGATCGCAATCGGTTAGGGTGGGTAGCCACTATTCTGATCCTTTGCCGGTCACTTCCGGGGTCCCCCAAGGAAGCATCTTGGGTCCATTGCTTTTCATAATTCATGTTAATGACTTGATATGGCACGTCAAGTCACATAGGCCTATTCTTTTGTTTGCCGACGACTGCATTATTTATACGTATGTAATGAGTCTTGATGATTGTGCAATTTACAAAATGATCTATGTATCGTGATGAACTGGTGCTCGCAATCATCGATGATTGTAAATCAGGATAAGTGCAATTTTATCCGATTTTCAAGCAAAACGAATGTATTCGACTTCCAGCAATAGGGGGCAGGTTGCTTGCCCCATAGGATGAAATAATTTATCTGGGGGTCAAATTTCACCGCAAGCTTGATTGGGCGGGGCATATTCAAATGGTGACTGCTAAAGCCAACAAGGCCCTCTATTTTGTGAAACGAAATTACCGTAAATGTCCTAAGAATATCAGAGAACTTGCCTACTTTAGTCTTGTGAGACCTTTATTAGAGTATACTGTCACGGTCTGGGATCCTTGGATTGCCGCCCATGTATCGAAGGTGGAAAAGATTCAACGTAGAGCGGCTCGTTTTGTCTTGGGAGACTACAGGCGCCAGAGCAGCGTGACAGATATGATATCGCTGCTGGGCTGGCAGAGCTTAGATGAAAGAAGAAGGAATTCTAGACTGTCTGGACTACTTTATATCCTCGCGAATGTTGGAGGGTGGAGTGATATGTTTCCTCTTATTGGCCCACCGACATACCGCTCTCGTAATGACCACGATTTTAAGCTGCGTTTGTGGACATTCCGCAAAGATGTGGGGAAATTCGCATTCCTATGGGTAGGACAATAACTGAATGGAACTCCTTGCCTGCTGAAATCTTTCATGACGCGGTTAGCCTGGATACCGTACAAAAGCGTCTCGAGCAGCAGTTTCCTTAAACTTGACTTGTTTTTGTTATTTTTTCAGTGTCTTGTTCGAATACTGGGATGCACGGACAATCTGTTGTTCATTCACGCTGTAAACATATATGAATCCTGCATCCATATTCGATTTTCTATTTATTGCCTTAAATGTATGTTATGTTTTGTGTGTTATGTTTTGACATAACTGCAATTTCGTGTGCCACTATTGCTGTATGTACATGCATATTGTTTAACCATGTTTCATTATTGAGAGGAGGAAACTCCGCCAATAAAACACTTAATCAATCAATCAAATCAATAATCAATCAATCACTTTCTGATAAAAAGAAATTGTATGAGTTTGAAATTCAGACACTTTTAACATGCCATTTTTTCTGTTCACTTTATCTGAATCATCCGTTTGAACATTAGAGGAGTGAAAATGAACATGACGCAGTATATCTAAACATCAGACATTTTAAACCCCTCCATAATGCCTCCATTCTCAGAAAGGATGGAGGCATTCTGACCTATCTATGCAAAACAATGAAAAATCTTAAATTTTAGATATCATGCTCGTATACTTGTATGCCCAATATTCACCTCATCTCGACGGTACCACACTTCCTCATTTGTTGTGGGTATATGTGTCACGATATCTTGTTTGTTTGTGTACTTGCAATGAGCAAAACATAACCTTTTTCAAGTGTCATTTTTCGAGCATGATTAACCTGCACTAAAAACGGTTCGGTGCTAACGGCTAACGTTGAAGAAAATCCAAGAAAAGGAATATTGTTTGTAGAGACACGAGGTCGAAATTATCGCTGTCGGGGTCTTCTGCAGCGTAGCATATCACCTTATCCTATAGGCATCATCTATGTAGCTCGTTTAAATTATTCCCGTCTGGTCGTCGAGCAGTGAGCATCGCTTTTCTGTCTCTCCGTGATCAAAGTGCCCGCAGTTGCATCACCCGCCTGTTTGTGCCAAGTTCACCATGGTTATCCCGAAATCGTCGAAGACTGGTGCCACGCGGTCGCCACCTTCAAAAGGTTCTCCTTTGCGGCCTTCTGGAGTGGACAGTGCTTCCAGTGCAACTGGTGTTTACTGCCTTCCGGGATGCAAGTTCGGGAGAAAACACACCCCGAAATCGGGCGAAATGGTTAAGTGCGTCCTCGGCCGTCCAGGATGCCCGGACTGGTACCACATTGTTTGCATTGGCCTTCCTGCTTCGAGCATCGTCACAACCATTCCCTGCACGCATTGTCTGGTACACCTCTCCCAGGCAGTGGATACCATAACCTCCAGTGTGTCACTGAAAGTTGACATGGCGAAAATGGAGACTGATCTGCAGCATGCAGTTGATTCTGCTACCGCCAACACCAACGAGTTGAAAGACAGCCTTTTCCAAGCGGTGACACTCAGCAGAGACAACACCATAAACATGACTGAAAGACTGAACAATGTGGACGCCACGCTGGCCGAATTCGCAGCAGCCATCGAAGACTTCAAGACTTCCCTCGCCTCGCAGAAAGCATTGATCATGGAGCCTGCTGCTGACGTCACTGATATTGGAATGCCAGGTGACGTCACTCTGCCACTCTCTCCGCAAAAGCCAAGTTCAGTCCTTCTGCCACGTCAGCAAGTCGATCGGAACCTGATCTTTGGTCAACACGGCAGCAGCACAGTTTACATCGGGGATTCGATGTTGAAATCCTTGCTCCCTGGTCTGAATGCTGATGACACTGCTGACTGTGCTGTCTACAGTTTTCCTGGCTCCACGATTCAGAGACTTGAGCAGACCATATGCAGATCTGACATCCTCACGGGGACCACCAAGAGGGTCCAAATCCACGTCGGCACATGTGACCTTCCACGCCTGCGCAGTATACCTGCCTTTCTCAAGGATTTGGAGCACCTTTTCCATGCTGTGACAATCCGTTCTCCACAGGCAAAGGTTGCCTTCTCTGGACTGATAGTCCGTCATGACATTCCAGGACGCCTGATCTATGCCATAAATCGCCAGTGCTTCTTCATGTGCAGGTCATTGGGAATTCTGTTCGGGGACATGAACTTTTGTTTGAGCCGAAAGGCGATCGGACAGGATGGAGTTCATCTTTCTGCAGACGGAGGCGACCACCTTTTCAGACTCTTCAAGCAGATGAACAGGGTGCTGAACGGACTTCCTCCACTGGTCGAATCAGGTGCGATCCACCCATTACTTCATTTGTATTTTTAGCATAAGTCATCCGCTTCCATTTCCTCAACGTAACAATTGTTTTGTGGCAGCTAGCTCGACAGACCCCTTTCTACCTGACTGCATCCGCTTTTCTCCATAGCATTCCATCCTGCCTCATTGAGGCTTATTCTTCAACCTTTTTCTTGACAAATGAAATTATTGCTCTTTCACTCATACTGCACTTGAGTGACCTTTTGTCAACCACATTCCAAAATGTTGCACTCATCCGCCCCTTGCCGCTGGTTCTGTCCTCGCTGGTCTTATACCTGCATGCTGGCACGTCCCGTCTCAGCAGGTGTTATTTGAGTGGCATTTCCCGACCCGAAACTGCGATATGCTCTTCGCTCAACAGCTCAAGCTGTGTTCATATGGATCACGGCTTGGCTTCCACAAATTTGGCGCCTTCTCTGTGTTTGCCTGTTTGCTTTTCCACCCCTCCCCCAATTTGTATTTCCACCCCTCACCCGTCAATCGTGACTCCAAACTTCAAAGATGTGCCATTGCCGACATTGAAAGATGAGTTGTCCGTCGTTGTTGGTGCGCGCAGCAGTGTTCACTGCGCCTTACCCCAGCGTTGTGCCCCCCTCACATGCAGAAATATGCCAGACAAGAATCCTGGACCTCAGGTTATCAAAATTGGCAATTTAAATTGTCGCTCCCTAGCTAGCCTTGATAAACGTTCTGAGCTGTTAAACTTAATTGAAACTCAAAATTTGCAAATTGTCATTTTATCCGAAACGTGGCTTAGAGGAGACATTTCGGATTCCGAGTTATTCCCACCCCATTTCGCAGTGTATCGTAAGGACAGAATTGCTCCAGCTGCAGGGATTGGGGGTCATACTAAACGAGGAGGAGGTGTTATTGTGGCTGTACATAACTCCCTGCACAGCAATATCTTGCCAGATGGTATCCAAGCTAATAGTACCCTCGAAGCCATCTGGTGCAAAATACGCATTGCACCAAACTTCGAGGTCTCTCTGGCGGGAGTCTACCTTCCTCCCAATCTGCCTCGCGATAATCCGGCCATCCAGGATCTTTACACTTCGATTGCGTTTGTTGCATCCCATGCCACAAATCTCATCATAGCTGGTGATGTGAACTGTCCTAACTTAATCGCAGCGAATGCTTCCCCTGCACCCAGCCACGCGCCCCCAGTATGCTTAAACTCAAACGAAAAAGCTGTCCAGGATATTATCCACACTTTTGCCCTTTCTCAGATTGTCGACAAACCCACAAGATCTGCCAACGGAAAGGGTGCAATCCTTGATGTAGTCCTGCTCAACTTTGACCTTCCAAAAACAGCGGTTGATGTTATTCCCGGCATTTCAGATCATGACGCTGTCATCGTTAGCCTTTATCACACTCAATGCAAATCGTCCCATTCGCCTCCACCGATGTATCGCAAAGATTATTCCAAAGTGAATTGGCCCGCTCTCAATTCCCTGCTCCTAACGAATCCAGTTTTAACATCGGGTTTCCAAGACTTTGATGTCAATAGTGCATGGCTACTTTTGAAAAACACATTGTTATCTATCCTCGATCTCATACCTTCTAAACCTGTTAAAAACTCTCCAAAATTTCCCTGGGTTAACCACAAGAGGTCAGCGCCGCCTCCAAATTCAAGCGTAGCGGCTCTGTCGCTGACGAAGCCCATTACAATTCCACACGCATACAATGCGCTGACCTGAATTCAAAACTTTTCAGTAATTTCATTAATTCTGCGCTGAGCTCTGATCACGGACGAAGATTTTGGAATTATTTGAGCTCCTTGAAAAATGAATCCAGCAACCCTTCAATCCTGACTGATGATGGCACGCTTACAAATGACCCTAAGCTTATGGCAAACGCATTTAACTCTTACTTTGGAAGCGTGTTCTCGCCCGCGCATGACAGCTCTGGAACTCAATCTGCCAGGCCTCCCGATGAGGATAATGCGCCATGGAATGGTATCTTTATCGACCCCTCAGGACTCTCGAAGCTATTTGCCAAGATCAACCCACGAAAGTCCTCCGGCCCGGACATGCTCCCTGGCCATCTCCTTAAGCATTTATCTCCCTCGCTAGGTATTATATGTGCTGGCTTATTTTCCCGATTAATTGCTTCCAGATCAATTCCGGACGACTGGAAATCTGCTAATGTCATACCCATTAAGAAGAAAGGATGCCCTGCGAACATTCCAGCCAGCTATAGGCCCATTTCCCTCACCTGTATTTGTTCAAAAATTTTTGAACACATACTATGCACAAACATGTTGCAATTTTGCAAATCGAACGAAATTTTCTATCCCCATCAGTTTGGCTTTAGGCAGGGCCTTTCATGTGAGACTCAGGTACTGCTATTTGCCGATGACATTGCAAGCAATCTGAATACAGGCTTGGAGACAGACGCAATTTTTATCGATCTTAAAAAAGCATTCGACCTGGTTCCCCATCACAAGCTGCTTCTGAAGTTGAGAGCCCTGAACTTCCGCACAGACATAATTCAGCTAATATCATCGTACCTGGAGGGACGTGTACAGTCTGTATCCGTTAAAGGAACTGTTTCATCGGCTGTACCTGTCACTTCGGGAGTCCCACAAGGCAGTGTTATCGGTCCGTTGTTATTTCTCATTTTCATAAACGACATTCCTGAACACATCTCTCACCCAACCCGCCTGCGTCTCTTTGCAGACGATATTGTGCTTTACCGCCCAATTCTTTCTCCGCTGGATCGTCTCGCACTTCAAGTTGAGCTTGATCGGATTGCAAACTGGTGCGGTACCTGGGGTATGGAAATGAACCTCGATAAAACTAAAGTCCTGACCTTCTCGCGAAAACCCCCACCAAAGGCCTGCAGCACTTCCTTGTACAATATCGAGGGCACTCAGCTGGAAAGTGTGTTTTCGATCAAATATCTTGGAATCACTATTGCGTGGAACTTGTCGTGGACCCCACACATTGATGCAACGGTCACCAAGGCCATGAAGTTGCTTGGTTTCTTGGCCCGGAACCTACGTAACGCTCCCCCATCTGTGAAGCTTCACTCCTACAAATCCACTGTTCTTCCCGTTCTAGAATACGGATGCGCTGTTTGGGACCCCGTTTCTTCCTGTGAAATATCCAAGCTAGAGGGTGTTCAAAGAAAAGCTGCTCGTATAATTAAGCGAGCCTTTGGTCGCGACATCAGCGTTACTGCAATTTTGCGAGAACTTGGATTACCCTCCCTTGCTAAAAGGCGCAATGATCACAGGCTTAACATTCTGACTGGAATCTTAACTGCCACTTTCAACTTTAAACTACCAGCGCATTATGCATTGAAACAAGTTCAACGTAGAACCGACAATGGCCTGTTCATGACCTGTCCTATTAGCCGGCTGAACGTACACTTCAATTCGTTTTTCCCAAGGACTATAAGGGATTGGAATGCTCTACCCCGCGACTCTGCTGTGATTGTGCATTGCGCAGCAGCCATGCGAAGCGTCCCCGCGAGCTAGCTGCTTTTCTGGTGATTTGACCTTTTTCTGTATTGTATTTTTGTAATATATTTCTTTTTTTTCTTGAAATTTGAAGATGTTCACTTCTTGTCCCTTCAAATGCAGGGGCTAACAGCTGTTCCTCTCCTCCTCTCTCTCTCTCTCGCTCCATTCTGTCTCTCCTTCTCACCTCTCTCTTCCCGCTCTATCTCATTCTCTCTATTTTATAATACGTATTAAATGTTAATTTCATTAATCTCTATTTTATTATATATTATCTCATTCCCTCTATCTCATTCTCTCATTCTCATCTTCTATCTCATTCCCTCCATCTCACTCTCTCCCCTCTGTCTCATCCTTCTCTCTTCTCACCTCTCTCTCCTCACCTCTCTTTCCTCACCTCTCTCTTCTCACCTCTCTCCCTTCTATCTCTTTCTCTCTCACTCTCTCCCCTCCGTCTCATCCTTCTCTTTTCTCACCCTCTCTCCCTCTCCCCCAGCTCTCTCTCCTCTCTCTCCCCTCCATCGTCTCTTATCATTAACAGTGGATAAATGTACGTCTCCGCCATGTTCTGTTCTGCTATGTAGCTGCCTTTTTGTCAAATTGTCACAGTTCTCTTTGTGCCTTTTTCTTGCTGCTTACATGTGTTCTTTGCGTTCTTTGTTCGTGTGTTCTTTGCCATGTATGATATGGGAGCGTGCACCCTTTTTGCACGCCTGCAGCCCATTCCTTCGCGGCAGTATTGCTACAATAAATAAATAAATAAATAATAAATAAATAAAAAGAGAACGTCGGCAAAGATGACCTGCTCCACTCCGAATATAGTTGCGGCAAAAATCGTAAAGCGGTTCTCTGCACAGTTTGCGGTTATGTATCTTCAAATTCAGTCGTAGGTGTATGTTAACTACATTTTCGAGTTACGAGTTTCTTTACAGGTTAGTTTGACATGGCTAAAGCTTAGCGGAAGGAGGGAAAACGGCTGAATCTGGGCCCAAAAGAGCAAAATCAATTCATGGAAAATTACCGTTTTCTTGTGTTGCTGGAAAGGTAGCAGCAACTTGACGGACGTGAAAGCGATTGTTTTGTCATTACTCTTGAATTTATCAGAAAAGTCGAATTGCGATTTTCAGGTCAAGAAAACTGAAAGGCCGCCGTTGCTCAGTGGTTGAGGCACTGGCCACAGCCTTCGTGATCGATTTTGCACTAGGCATATCGCAGGTTCGAATCCCAGCGCTCGGTATCTTTATGAAATATCCGTGGTGCTGGCCATCTGGTGATGGGACCAACTTCACATTCAATTTGGACAACGCCCAAAATGGCAAATGGTTCATCTCGTTATGAAAATCTCTGGTTGTTGGGTGCCATCTAGTGATGTATTGTGTGAAGTGCATGGAACTGCTATGAATTTGCGTCGCATTCTTTACTTTTATTTGCTCATGAAACGTTGCGAGTGTTTGGTTTTTTGATCGAGCATTTGTGCAGGCAGTGATTTTCTTTAGCAGACTTGTGGACGTTTTAAATGACAAAGAAGAGCAAGCATTCGAAATAAAAAAGGGGCATAGAGCAATTTTAAATTTTTGAAATGCGAAAAAGGAAAGACAACTTTAAAATCTGAATTCCCTCAAAGCAGACTTGAAATTGGGAAGTGCAAATCCTCCAAAGGAATTCGCAATGACCCAGGCATCATTTCACGCGCCGTTTTTATTTAAGATTAATGGCGCCTGCCAAACAAGAGTGTCATACCGGCGCCAAGTGCACTCCGCATGGTATAAAAATGTTCGGGACTAATGACCGACCTGGCGCAATTTTTAGCGCAAGAAAGCACATGCGCATTTTTGTGCCGAATGGCACAGGAAAATTGCATGCGCCAGGCAATAAATAACCACGAAAAGCCGATGGGAATCTTTGCGACGAATGGCACAGTAAAAGAGCATCAGCTTTAACTCTGCCATTCGAAGAGGCCGCGACTCCCACGGATTTCAAGGGAAGCGCAGCCTCTTCTCCGTTCGAAAACAAAACGATGCTGTCATGTCAGGTTTTCTCTGGTGAGAAAATTGCTAACGGTGTTCAAATTCAATGATTTTGTATTTTTGAAAAGGGAAGGCTTCCTCTACAACTTTTCCGCAGGTCGAAACCTGTTATGGAAAACATTACACAATCTTTAAAAATATCTGGCAGGAACCCGGAATTTTATATCACCGAAAATTGAGCGTTTTTGATCCTCAAGTTACTTCATAGTTCTACCTGACCAAAAGTTTTATCATTTTCATGTGTGAAAGTGCTCATTTTTCAGCTTTGCACCATCGAAAACTACATCAAAAACCGTCGCTTTGTTCAGCAGAACTTTAACCTTCTGTGGGCATCGCACGGCGGTCCGCCATTCACTCGCATGTCTTTCGAAGTTCATTTCCCCTTTAAACGCCGCAATCCAGCATCACACATTTCGGTCTCATTCATGCTCCCATTTGGCTGCATGGAAAATGAAGCACTGCACCTTCACTTCTTCTTTTAAACACTATGCTGGACCTGTTGTTGATTTCCCATTGGCGACAATCACGACATTTTGCGACTCCTTGGGATGCTCAATCGAGTTCAATTCCTACATCCTTGACAAAGTTAGTGCAGTACCACAATGGACCAGTTCAAGACAGGCACTCCGTTTAAACAAAGATCCCGCACAATGAAAATAAATTACGATTCTGTGAAAATAAATTGAACTGATCGATAATTTGGTTTTAGTTTGACATTTCTATTACCATGATAAAAATAATGGAGCGCCACAAGGTGCCTATTAACGGATGGCACTATGCTTAAACAAAGATACCTCAAAACGAAAAGAAAAAACAAAACTGATAAGTTGAAAAACTACAGTGTTCAGATAGTGGGTTCGAATATTCTGTACACGCGTTCACTAGCCGGCTGCTAGCAGGCGAGGCGCAGCTTGCCAGTCATGCTAATGAGCCCATGAAAAAATCACAATGTGCATAAAAACGTTTACCTGCTACAGCTCCATCGTCATTGTAGCGAAATAATCCGAGATATCTTGTGTCGTCTTGCTTGCGTCGGTACACAGTGCCCACAACATGGTCAGGATTCAAATATCATAGACAGGTTCCAAAGTTTCAAGACTAGAAAAACTGCTGTCTGGAGCTGTACGTGGTGATTTAAAAAAGGGTGCATAGAGTGGACCGAATTTTGATAACCATACAATATACGAATATATCTGACCTGCCTCAGCGGAAGTGATATCAGTTGGAAAAATGAGGTACCCGGACGGAAAAAGCATGGTTTTTCCATGTAGAAAACGCATCGAAATCAATCATTTTGGTTTTCCATCATTTAGTGACCATGGAAAATCCATGATAATTTGCATGGACCTTCATACAAAAAGCATGACCTGTCCGTGATAAGTCCATGGCTTTTCCATGCCTTTCCGGTAAAATCCGGCTAGCATTTTAGAGAGCCATAATTATGGCTTGAAAAAGCATTCCCAAATTGACGAAGAGCCACGTTAGTGGACCTATAACGGGGTTCAAGATCCTTCGATGGAAGTTCATGGCACGATGTTTGGTGGTGTGTTGGAAAGTGCGCAGAGGGCCATAAGACTTCTGCTGCAAGGTTCTTAAAACACAGCACCGATGATCCACATATCCATATTCGAAGATAGGGCTTAATATTGAACATTCAAGTCAGAATAACATGTAATCGTGTGTAATTGAGTCGACATCGCACAAATGGAGAACGGATTCCGAAGGCCCATATAAGGGAAGAAATTTCATTATGGGAAATCCTCGGGTGATAAAGAAGAATTGCAGGAAAAGAGAAAACAGGAAAGGGATAGGGAAAAAAATCGACGGATGTGAGGGCAAGGTACATTTTCACATCTACTGATAAAAACAAAAGACCCCCGCTCATCAGGAATCTTGCCTACCAAAAGAATTCGTTAGGCCATGTGCATAGAAAAGTGGTGGTCCGACGTCCATGGGTTCACGACGGGATTTCCATGGTGGTTGATACTCATGGAATTTACATGGGTGTTGTAACGGGAAGTTTGATAGGATTTGCTAATTTGTTTCTTCTTTCTATTGCTCTAGGTGGGTGGGGAGGGCTCGTGTAGTAAAGGTTCTTATGAAGGACAATGGTTGTCCGAAAGTCAGTATGATTGGCTGTCAGATGAACAGCATTGGTTTCCATGATGAGACAGGAAACCGAAAAGTTTCTTATGAATCCAGTTAGAAATTGCTGTTGCAGAGTGCAAGCAGCGGACGAGATAAAGTCAATCTTGTATGAAGGAAGATATTCAATGGATTGATCCTGTGATGAGAAAGTCGATAGATGTTTGATTGGAAAGTTTAACTTGTTGGATGTTTGGTCAAGGGCAAGACATCCTATTGATCAGAGAAAGCAGTGTCCTGGGGCCATGAACAGTCATTCTGTGGGAGTTTGCGAAGAGAGATTTTATCCCGACCAGAAGAACAGCAAAATGACACCCTAGTAGTGAACAAGCTTGCGGAGGAAGAAGTGTGGAAGACTCTTGAACTTCATTTGATGGCACATATTTGTCCCTTGCCTTCTTTCATCAAAGTTTATTTTCCTTCGGCGTTAACTTGCCTTGAGATATGTCTTTCAAAATTGGTCATACAGATTGGTTATTGTTTTATTTATTCTTTGTTTAATAAAATTAGGAAGTGATTATTGTCTCACTAGTTGGATATTATTGGAGGAAAGGGAGTTCACACTTAGTGTTGAGTTGTTAGAACTAGGTGTCTTGCTGTTTAATAAAGGGAAATTGTTCCCTTGAAAAATCTTCGACTGTTAGGAAGATAAAGGAACGGGAAGGAAGAAGATAGAAATAAACAGGGGTAAGTGTTTTGATATGCTACAGTGTGTCCATGGGTTTTGAAACTCCACGCTTTTTCTACAATTTCGGCATGACAATTCCATGGTACAAATCGGTAAGTAACATGCTTTTTCCACGATAAGCTCGAAAAACCATGGAAAAACCCTGGTATTTTCCGTAAGGGTACACTGAGAGAATTCGCATTTAACGTCCATTTACTCGTAACGTCTTGAAAATCTTTTTGTCTCGGTAAATTTATTTCAAAGTTCTACCCTTGGAAGGTTCAGCATTTTAAAAAATATGCACATTTTTTGACATCCCCAAAGCATTTTGATCATGTTTACTTCGTAAACCCCCAAAAGAGTGGGAAAAAACAAGAGAAGAGGGGAATGAATTGTCTGACAACAGTCCGTCCAGGGCTACGTTTTGTTTATCTACACAATAATTCAAAAGTCAGCCTATAACAATGGAAGACAGGTCGTCCGGCCCGTGCGTTTCTCTGTTTTTTTTATCTCTGCCATAAAACACAATGGTTTGCTTTTATGGCCAGCCATTTATTATCAGAGCATCATTTTTGTAATAATACGTGTGATAAAATGTTTTACATTTTTTGCTTTCGATCATCACTCAAACTTGACAAATGCTGTAAGGGTGATCAGGTACGGCCCAGTTACCGGTATTGGTTTTTGCAAATGAAATTTATTGCTGTCGTTCTCAGTTGCCGCCAACATCTGTGCTCAGGGCGCCAAGAAAATGAGCAGTAGAAAATTCCTGAAAACGAGAACATCAATTAGGAGAAGTCAGTCAAATGCTGTGTAAGTCAAAATCAAATCAAACGAGAATTCTCAAAGAACAAATTAGACAAAAAACGCGAGTTAAGGCGTTTTTTTTTGGAAGTTTGGTCTGTTTATAAAGAGCACGTACGTTTCCGGAGACTGAGGGAATGCGTAACGCTCTCACACTTAGATTTGACCGACAAGAGCACGACTTCTGGGCCAAAAATGCTTTAATCCAGTTTGAGCATTGTTCCCTGACTATTGAGACGTCTTTATCTCAGAGGATAATGATTGATTTTCTATCAATATTTTGATATATTTTGAGATATTTTTTGATATCTATATCTATATTTTGAGATATTCTATCTATATCTCCTCTCAATCTTGTATACATACAATAGAAAGCATACGAAATACAGAGAGAACAAGAAACCGCAGATGGCAAAACAGCAGCAGAATTGTTTTAACATAACAAGACCATTTTGGTTCAGGCGATAGTTTCTCGCAAAACCAATCCAGTAGAGAAGATCGATCTAACAAATAGGAACTAGTTGGCAGATTTGAACAGAGGCTCTCTCCATCGGCGTGTTCCAGCTTGCTTAACTTTTCTCCGGAAATCAGATACAATGCAGAACAATTTTTCAGGATTATTTATTTTTTGGAATAGAAAACAAAAACGAATGAGAAAACGTTGTACAAAAACGCAAAAACAAGCAAAAATATGATAGTCTGACACACTGGAACATCACGTAATATGTGGACATCAGGCTGAAGTCACGCTATAGGTTGAGGCCTTGCTACCTATGCGCGTTAGGTGGGTTGATATTCAGGTTGAGTTTGTTCTAGCAAAATGTTCCTTAAATTGATATAAAAATATAAATAAATAAATTTGATATAAAAATATGTCAGTAGCACAGCAGTTTAGGAAATTCCTGATTATACGTCGTTTCATTTCTTATCAAAACCACCCGCTTCTTCTCCTTACGACAACATTGGACAGTTTCGAAACAATTAAAAACCGATGATAGAGTTAAGTATACCGTCTTCAAGGATATTGCTGACGTCGAGTCTTTAGAACTTACCAGAATTATTTTCCACCTTAGGCTTAATTGATATTCCTTTATAAAAGTACTTATCATCCTTTGCAACGACTAATCCACCTGCCCGTAAGGTGTCTGGGTCCGTAATCGATTGCGATGTACCTTGATTTCCATTTAGCAGATATTCATCGTAGCCTGTAGAATTCATTAAAATCTCCTGTGACATACTCGGTGTCGTTAAGCCTTGAAAGCATTTTGTCTTTGGCTTATGATATGAATGCCTCTTCGAATTACTCAGAACGCATTAGTCCTAAGCATTTCTGTCCAGCGATTTTTTCCAATTGGAGAATTCCGTTTTCACAACCGGACCTTAGGTAGCTATTTGTTTGTGTCTATAGACAAAAAATATAACTGTCCCAAAACAGAAATGACGGTTGCCTCCAAAATGTTAAAAGAGGAGGACTTTCACAATGTACTTCATCACAATCCCACCCCTCCGGACTTGTAACATAACTCCACTTATAAATCCGGGTCTTTGGAAAACGCGTGGTTGTTTTGATGATGGCCTCGACAAATACTGTACGCAGCAGCAGTGATTGTTGTAGCCATGAGAAATATTTTCTGATCATTTTAGTGGTGTTATTCTGGAACACCCTTATTGGGAAACGTCCCGTGTTTCTGCCATGAGTGAGAAATTGGGTTACTCTTCACTTGCGTAACGCAGGAAATTTCAGAGATTCCTCTCTTCTTTTTTTTTAAGGTTTTTTACTCATTCTAGTCGTTTGGCAAATGTAGACCAAATCATCAAATTACCTTCCTTTTGTACTGTAATGACCATCCGAATAGAGTTCGGATTTACATTTTAAAAGACATGTTGCAATATTTTGCACTCAGAATGGAACAAACTCAATCGCGCTATTTTCAAACCCTCTTACGAAGGGAGATCAGATGGTCCTGCGATTAACCAATTCCCCCCCGCCAAAGAGGTTTGTTCTTTCTGGTGTAATAGACCAACCCTTCTTTTATTCCTGGATATGTTTTCATTGATTTCTATTTATGCATTCCTTAGGAATATGGCTCTCTCTCTTACGGTCTGAGCTTTTTGGAAAATAAACAATTTCTAACATCATGCTGTCATCAAAATTTGACGCTTGAACGGATTGCCCCATCGAAACTGCTCTATAACGGACTTCGAAATTCTGCCACATTCATCGTACACTCCTGCTTTTGTACTTTCCGACTTCCACCATTTCCCCAGAACTGTGGAGAATTCTTCGAGGAAAGTGATTTATGTCTCACCAGGAGGTGAATATGTCAGCAATTGAGAGGGCTGCGGAAGCCACAAAATATCGGGGGAAGTGCGTCGCCTGGCAAGGAGATTGCATAAAGATGCGATAATGGGTGTGCAGAATGGTAAACGGATCAAGGGGACACAAGTCAGTGAAGCTCAGTATTCTGGAACAGACTCTGGAAAAGACACCAAGTTTAACCATAAAGAGTGAAATCTATAGCAGTATGGTTGTTCACGTATTAACGTCACTGTCTATCGATATGTTCGTTTTGACGCGTATATGGACCTGATTTCTGTGATGTGCCGTTTTGTTGATTAACAAACTGACTAATGTGCGTCCTATTCGGCAACCGAAATAAAATATTGAAAACAACCAAACAAATTTCGAAACTTGGAAAAAGTCGGACATGAGTAATTTGAGAGCACAGAGCGGTTTGCTGTTGATTCATACATCTCTTTTTGGTACTTTTTGAAAGGGAATGTTTTCGTTGCAACCAAAGCATTATCGTTTTCATTGTATAAAGCCCGTTTTTTCGGTGAGTATCCCCTGTAGATATTTGACAACAAAATGCATATACTTGTACTTTTTTGTTTGGAATGGCACTCCTATGCCTGAAACGCCGACCCAGCATTTTTTGTGAAGCACCCAGCAAGTGATCATGAATAAAGTCTCTGGCGCGAATGACTATTAGTTGTCTAGGAAGTGAATTATCCACAGGTTTTTGAATCACAAAGATATGAGAAAGTGAAATTTGTGCAGATATGCAATGAAGCCGTTTAGCATGAAACTGGTAAAATGCAGATATAATTTAAGATATAAAATATTGCATACACGTAATACAATCCACATATGCTCGCATCAAGACAGCCGTCATTGTATTCGTATTTTAACCCTTCTGTTAAACACTTACCAGATACATTCCCACCTTGATCGACCCTATTTAAGCGGATGACATTTTTTCCGTCGTTGTTTAAGGTTAACACACCGAATTCCTTATCGGGGTTTGAAACATCATATACGGATACGCCGCCCATATTCATGGAAAAAGTAGAAGCTGTTCATTGATACACAAAGTTCAGTGGTAAGACCTCGCGAGCAGTTCCGTTGTATGGCTTGTGCGTTGAACAGTTTCCGGATCCCAAGTTGTTGGTAGAGTATGCTACCTCGGTTTCGGCACGAAGTGTCGTGCCTTCTTCAGGCCCGGTTCAAAGAACCGTTGAAAGGCGTCTTTTTCACCGTAAGGTGTGCGCCACAGTAGGCAGCAATATACTGTACCAGGAGGTCGGTCAGGCCAACTGCACCTTATTCAGCAGTGAGTGCTGCTGCGAGTGATGCTTTGTCTGGGTCAGCCGCTCCCTTATATATGAGCATTTGTCCTTGAGAGCACAACACAACTGTTTTTGCGTGCTGGATCCGATGACCTTCATCTCTCCGATGATGGTTGCCTTTGTCCGTTAGACCCAGGCTGATCCAATCTCCGCTTTTTTGTTGCGTTTTCATTCCCGTGATCTTGGCTCCTCCTCTTTCTGAGGAGGGAGAGCCACGTTCTTGGGAAGAAGGGACCTTGGCAGTTGTTAACGGCGTTTTCACCTGCCTTATGAATCTCAATGGATTCTTTTAAGTCCCTGACCTTGTTATTTTCAGCCGTGCACAGGATTTTGCTCTCGGTCCAATTGAACCGGTGAGATTTCTCCCATGAATGGGCCGCAACAGCACTTTTCTCCACTTCGCCTCTGGCGGTGTGGCGTTTGTGCTCTTTTAACCTTGCTTTTAGAGTTCTGCGGGTTTGTCCAATGTAGACTTGCCCGCACTCGCAAGGAATCTCATATATCCCGCTTCTATTTTCCTCCTCTACCTTATCTTTCAGATTCGGCAGGGCATTCCTCAGTTTGAGGTGAGGTTTATAGATGCTGCGACTATCGTATGAGCGTAACACATTCGCAATCCTTTCCGAGGTGCCCGGAAGGTATGGTGGGATTGCGTCTGTAAGAGAGCGGCTGTGGCTTTTCGGCTTCAGCCTTTGTTCTCTAATCATAGAAGGTTTGTATCCGTTTTGGATTCCAACCTTTCTTAGATCCGCCGTCTCCTGTTTCCTGGCCTACATTGTATTACAGTGTGACCCTATCCTCTGACAGAGGAAGCGGAACGCAGAAGCCCTTTGGCTAGGGTGGTGGTACGAATCCTTTCCAATGTATAGATCGGAATTCGTATGTTTCCTATAGACCGATGTGTCTACTTGGCCGTCCTTGGCGTGCTGGACCAGTACATCCAAGAATGGTATGTAGGGCACCTCCCTTTTCAATCTCATATGTGTATCTGATAGATTCACATCTGGAGTTGAGATGGTCCGTGAATTCCGTTATTGTGTCCTGCCCGTGGGGCCAGACCACAAATGTGTCGCATCCACGTATCTCCACCAATGGGAGGGTTTGAGGGGCGCCTAATTGAGGGCCTTTTCCTCGAAGTCCTCCATGAAAAGGTTTGCTATGAAAGGTTTGCTATGAAAGCCGTTTACCAAACATCTGGATGGCACTGTAGATGAAATGTTCTGAAGCTGATTTGACCCTACTTCCACAGTAAATCATTTGCTGGATATCTCCATCATCAGCAAACAGTTTCGTGAACGGAATAAGTTGGCATAGACTTAATGCACAGGAAACCGATGACTCGAGGGCAATGTTTTACTTTGCCTAACTCACAAACGATGAGAAATTCGTTTTCAAAATCGGAAATTTCTAAATCGTAAATTTCTCGAGCGATAACCCATCTGCCTTTTCTGATCTCTCGCTGGCGGGATTGTTTGTTTGCCGAAATATTTTCACACAGGTAAAAATACGGTGTCACGCGTAGATAAAGTGAAAATAGTCAGCTATGGGTTCTCGTTGGTTCGCAACGGATTTTACGGCCTATGGGGACAAACCATTAATTGAGTAGACCTTCTAATGACAGGTTAACATTTAAAAGGCTTTCAAAAATCCAATTAACGATACATCGTTCCACAATATCACTCAGCTGCAGCTTCATCAGCTCGCATAATTTCAGATAAAATGCGAGATTCAGATTCTGACTCCGGTTTTTTGGACAAAACGCATGACGCGTCGCGCGAGAAAGATGCACCAGAGATCGTGGCTGGACACGCGCGTTCGGATCGGTGAATGTACCGATTTTGAGTGTGAACTAGCAAGCAAAATAGAGCCAATCTGATCTTAATTATAACCTACAGCCAAACCTGAGTACCTAACCTCCTCTTACCAAAATGAAACATGCCCTTCTGCAAGCATTTATGTGTGGTCATTTATCTTGGATTTATGTTATGAATACCTCTAAGAATAATGGACACTACACTTCATTTGCTACGAAGTGGTTCTTGAAATAAAAATATGCCAGCGGCAGGGCAATTCCTCAGGACGTGCTGTTCTATTTCTTATCGAACCAATCCGTTTCTGCGCCTTACGTGAATAATGTACAAGAGGGCATTAATTAAATAGCTATGATACAGTTCTATTTATCGACATCAAGATACTCAATTGTAAAAAATCTCAAAAAATCTATTCTAAGGCGCAGGCTGCTGTCTTTGTTCAAAATTGAGTTTATGTCCAAATTTGAATGTACCTGAAGGTTTTAGAGTGGATGTTCTGTTTTTCTCCACAGGAGTTTGAAAATTTTATTCTTCGGATTTCAAACAATACGAATTGCTCCAAACCATGAAAGATAAACACATTTGGTCTCGCTCTCGTCTTTGTAATTTGACTGCCCAACTTTTCGTGCCTATTTTTTCCTGATTATTGACGTTTGTTGTTGTTTTTTGTGCAAAAGGTTATTGTTAATCTATGATAGTGGGGAAACCCCCACAAAATACAGTCAATCACTCAATCAATCAATATGGCTCATCTTACGTCTTTAGAGCTTACCAGAATTATTTGAAACCTGAGGCTTAATAGATCCTCCTCTATAAAAGTACTTGTTATCTCTTACAAAGACTGATCCACCTTTTCGTGATGAGTTTGGGTCCCTTATCCATTGCGATCCCAATTTTCCTCCTTTAAATAGCACATATTCGTCGTAGCCTGGTATAAATCATTACAATCACCTGCTTGATATTCATTATCATTTTGACTTGTATTTATGTAAGCAGTTGAAAAAATGTAAGCAGTTGTATTTATGTACTGAGTCTTGGTTTTGTTACTAAGGCCTCTGAGAATTACTCAAGAACGGCAGAATTTTCCCAGAAAAGAAGTTTTTTGGTGTCGCAAATTTTATGTTTACAATTTATTATTTATTTTAACAAAATTCACCTACAAAAAGATTTTGCAGGTGGTCAAATGGTACAGTGCATGGGACGAAATCAACAAAATTAAGACCGTTATCGGTCCTTCGTTGATGTCTGAATTACTCGTAAGAGCGAGACACTTAATGAACATGGAAAATCGCCGGAGATAAAACGGGCAGCCCTTCTTTGGACCCTCTCAAGAGATGCATGCAAAGATGCATTATCAAGAGACGCAAATTCTGGAAAGCACTTCCATCAAGGGATGTTTTTCATTTGGATGTTGCGAGAATTCCGTTTTTCATACCGGATCTTAGGTGGCTATTGGTTTGTGTCTATAACGGAGATAAAGACGACAAATCGTACGAGTACAAAACTAAGTTGCATATCTGTTACGGAGTGTCTTTCGCGTTCATGCATTTACGTCTCCCAGAAAATATTTTAATGCGTTGCTTTTACGTACGTAGCAGAACATATTGATTATTATATGCTTATACAGGGCGTTTCAAAAATAGCGGGCAAAAAGCACAGGACTGTTTTCATGGTGTGATTCTGAACAAAAAATATTCAATAATTTTTTGATCCGATACCCCGTTCTCAAAAACCCCTCACCCCCACCCTTAAATGAGGTAGCTAGAGTGTGAGGATGAGAACGATTGCTTCATGACTAGATCAGTTGCTTCCTTTGGGAAATCTGAACAAATTACCCCTCCTTATTTTTTCTTCTTCGGGGCCTCGTTTATGAGATAAACCCCCCGGAAAAAAGAGGAGTTGAAGGTGTGAATAGGAAAAAGTTGTCAGCGGGTCCCGAAATCCTGATGAAATGTTCTCCAATGAATTTGTAGCCATTTATGATCAGGCGTGTTTTTGCCTAAGGGCTTTGTTTGCATGGAAAATGAGATCGAATATCATAGTGGATGAAAACCCCCGAGCTTTTTACCGGCTTTCGGCTCATCTGACGCAAAAGCACCCCTTAACAAAAATGGTTGCACATTCCTTGGAGAACATCTCCTGTGAATTTTGAGACCCGCTGACAACTTTTGCCAGTTCACCCCCTCCACACCTCTGCTTTTCCGGGGGGTTTATCTCATAAACGAGGCCCCGGAGAAGAAAAAATAAAGAGGGGTAATTTGTTCAGATTTCCCAAAGGAAGAAACTGATCTAGTCATTAAGCAATAGTTCTCATCATCACACACTAGCAACCCCATTTAAGAGTGGGGGTGAGGGGTATTTTGAGAACGGGGTATCGGATCAAAAAAATTATTGAATATTTTTTGTTCAGAATCACACCAGGAAATCAGTCCTGTGCTTTCTGCCCGTTATTCTTGAAACACTCTGTATATCTATTGTTTTTGAATGCAAAAAATTGTCATTTATAGTTCTCGCCACACTAGAGAAAAATACGTTACGAATATAGTTCTCGCCCTCCTAAGGTATTACGATGTAGCAATGAATTGGGAATTTTGAAGACAGTTTGAATTTCTGACAATTCTGCTGTTCGATTGACATGAGTTACGGCACTCTTATCATAAATCCTATAACGGAACATGTATTATGTTATGCAAAATGGGCTCGAGTAGGAATGGAAAGCATTTCGCTTAAAAAAACGTTCAAAGAAGATGATTTGAGATTTGCCACTTCTACCGAAGCCCCAATGATGTTCTTTAGAATGTCTGACTAATTGTATTGGAGGCCCGATTCCCTGGATCCTCCATAATTAACGTTGCAGACTAGCGCTCAAAAATAGCCTTGGGTTTCTGCCGGAATGCTGCGCCAAAAGTGGAACTTGCTGAAATCGTTAAGCGGAGAAAACGTACTTCTGCGCCCTCTCTTGCTTGAAAGAATCAGTTACCTAATCCAAATGAAAATAAAAGGCTCTTCACACTTTCTTTAGTTCCGTCACGTCCGAGGTATATGGTGGGTCAGCTGCATTCTGGCGCTTTCATAAAATCAGTAGAATCAATAACTGTACCATTCCCTATTTTGAAAATAGCTGACAACACACTTAATTACCATAATTGTCCTCGGGAGCTAAAGTAAATAACACCATTTCTGCCTGCATATTTGCCTCGGAGGTCCCGTAGGACCCTTGCTTCGTGAATGCTTATGGGATCCATTCTTTCTGATACCATGATATGAACAGGTTTAAAAGATATAAAACAAGGTTGCTGAGGTTCCGAATCAAGAAAAATGGGAACACGTTAATATTTCAACCTGATCATATTCAACACATCTTACAATCTCACTGTTTCAATGACCAGCCCTGCAGAGATAAGATTAAACGTGTTGAGAGACATGTTGCAAGAATTACATCCACCAACAGAACTTGGAAGAATGGAGCAATCTCAAATGCTCTACTTTCAAACTCCGTCTATATCCTCCGCAACAGAATTAGCCGCTCGCTGCATCCCTTCACACAGACAGGAATTCAGACTTATGCCAAGCAAATACTTTAAAAAATCTCCTAGATGAACCATAGAGTGATATCTGTAGCAGTGTGATTAACGTTATTGACTGTCAATTTGGTCATTTTGATATTTTACCTGACTTCTGTGATATATGCTGTTTTGTTGATTGATATATTGATGAATGTGTGCACTACAGTGTGTATGGAAATGTGGCCACCGATATAAAAATATTGAAAAAACAAAACAAATTGTGAAACTTGGAAAAGGCCTGGACATGAGTAAATTGATAGCATAGAGGACCCGTTTGCTGTGGCCGCATGTATTTGTAGAGTTTTAGCAGTGGCAAAATTTGTTTTACAGCATGTGGTCGTTGTAACCAAAGTGTTATCGCTGTTTATTGTGCAAAGCTCGCTTTTCCCTCGTGAGTACCCTCTGTAGATATTGGACAGCAAAATGCATACAACTTTACTCTTTTGTTTTGAATAGCGCTGCGCCCGAAACCTCGTACAGCATTTATTTTGGGAAGCACCCAGGAAGTAATCATGTATAAAGACGTCAACCGGTGCGAATGAGCAGTATTCTAGTAAGCGGGATTTGCGCAGATGAATAATCTACAGGTTTTTCTACAATTACAAAGAGACTAAAAGTGAAATTTGTGCAGATATCAATTAAGCCGTTTTGCATGAAACAGGTTTATGCAGATATAATTTAAGATGAAAGAAAATAATGCAGATATGATGCAATGCAGTTATGCGATAGAATAAACCTGTCATTGTATTCGTATTTGCAAATTTCTGTTAAACACTTACCCGACACATTCCCTCCTTGATCGTACTTATTTAAGCGGATAACACTTTTTTCGTCGTCGTTTAAGGTTATTACACCGACTACCTTTGCGGGGACTGCATCATCATATACGATGTCGAACTGATTCATGCCAATGGTTGAGGCTGTTCATGGATGCACAAAGTAGAATGGTAAATGCTTCACACGCGGTTCCTTTGAAGGGAAATTTTATGATTTTGTTTCCAGTGAAGAATCCATGCTAAAGCCGTTTACCATCCCTCAGTATGAGCCTATAGATGAAATTTCTCTAGATGATTTGCCCCACTTTACCAAAGTAAACCATCTGCGATGTCACTAACTGTCAAAACAAACAGTCTCTCGTGAGCGGAGTAAGTTGGCATGAGCTTTCATGCATGCAGGCTTTGCATGCAGGCTTTCATGCACAGAAAACCGATAGCTTCACTCCCAAACCAAGTGAAATTCATTTTCCTTCAAACGTTTTGGTCCAAGGCGATAAAAACGCCCTTGCCGATATCTTGTAATCAATTAGAAATTGAACTTTAACATATAATCAAATTACACAACTGACATCTGCTTATCTCGAACTGCAACTGCAAGGAACTAATCCGAAACAGCGTTATCCTTTCGAGATATAAAGCTGGATATGGACCAAAAACGTGGAAAGTGGAAATTGTTGGATGTTGGCTGGTCTTCCTGCTCTGCGTTCGTTTTTTTTCGACTTTTTTTTTAACATTTCCGAGTACAGACCTGATAAACCAGCTCTGACAGATTGTGTCCTATATGAGGGATTCTGGTTTGCCTCCCATTCTGGCTGCCTAAGATCGTGCCAACCAGTGTTTTTGCACGATTGCGGTTATCGCAAAGCACAAATTTGGTAAAATTGTGCATGGAATTTTTGCGTATCAGCTTCTCATAATAGTCAGCTAGAGCAATCCGTAATCGCCAAAAATCGGCAAGTTTTCTTGCGGTCCCAGTGTAATCCTCATTCCACTTGAAGATTTGAGCTACGAATGACTCTTTTGTATGCTTACAGTGAAATTCAGAATTCCTTCAACAATGAAAACTTGGTCGAACACTGCAAACACAGCATAGAAATTAAATTTTTTCTGCATATTTGAATGGAAGAATGAGAAGCATTCTCAGTTTATTCAAATTCAAATGGAACAGGGAGTAATTCATCGTGCTTCCAGTTGCCACTTTTTGCTTTCATTGCATTCAGCATGATATTTTCCCCTCTGACAAAATTCGCCTCATGGCGGACGTCAACAGTGGGTGGCAACTGCGGGTCAGGAAAATATCGCGCTTCATTTCTTTTTAACAACTTATCAGACGCAAAACGGTCATGAAGCCTAGTTTTCAAAACAACGGCTGCTGTTTTGCGGCAGTAAACGAATTCAAACATATGAGTCGTCCAAAAAGAGCAGACCTCCAAAACAGAATTGTCAATTGTTGCTCACACCTGTACGTACAAACTGTTTACCACCAAGAAGCCGTGCTATGCTCTTCCAGAATCGCGGTGAAACCATTCTGGAATTTCGTCGTGACATTAGACACGAAATTGTCATTCCACACTATTGTTGGCCAGAGTCCTTTGGCTGGGAATAAGTAGGACCCCATGTTTCGCCAACTGCTATTTAAAACATTTTTTTTCAGCGAAATGCGGAAAAAAGAGAATGGAAATGCAGACATAAATCAAGTGCCGAAACTAAACCAGTTTTCTCGCTCTCTGAAAATTGGACCTCAGTATAATTTTGACAGCATTCGTTAAATAAGTGCCTCTCTACCAAGGAATTCGAAAATCATGGCCACAATTGCAAACCATAAGCCTCTAAACCACGACGGATCTTTTCTGCACACCATTTACAATTTTCACAGCACAGGAAATGGATGAAGTAATTGGCATGTAAACTGGTCGACCTTTTTCAAAAATACCAATCTCCTGTTCCAAGGACAACGATCTGGGTTGAATTGTTGGGGAACTATATGGGAAAACTTTGAGGGTGTGGCGTGCGAAACCCTCCATAGAAAACGGATTCTGGGGCAGCGCGCAGAGGGGTTCTGAGGGTCAGATCATGTTTGAGAATTGGCAAAATTAGTTCGCCGTCGGGTTGTGTTTTTCGATACCTAACTCCTTGACTTCAATACTCAAAAACAACCTTACATGGTGAGCCTTTCAGACTTGTCACCTGCTGTAAACACTTACGCTCAGAGTTGTTAGTTGCATAAATTTGAGCAGTTTGCTTTTCGCTTGAACATGAAAACCTCGCAGACCGTTTGAGATCTGACAACTGTGGTTGGGCTAGTTGGTCTAAATGTCTGAGGTGGTGCCAACATAGCAAGATATCTTCATGACATGCAGCCCATGCGCCAACGTTTTAACATTCGTTCCGTTTCTGGCCATCATTTTATTGACACCTTTACGAGCACATATGCGATCTTTGAATACAGTCACAGCATTGTTACAACGTAACTGATTGGCGCCGCATCAATGCTGCAGCAACTTTTGCATGGATCATAATATCCGATAGAATTGCAGTTCAAATTATCAAATGTTTTTTTCTTGAATTTAGGTAAGCCCTCACCACCAGGGGTTTTAAATCCTCCTTACGAACTGGTACCTATGTGGATAGACACCAAGAAAATTTATCCAGGGACATATCAGGAGATATGTCCGTCAACAGAATTGCCTTTACTATACTTCGCGTGAAAACAAGTTCGCGTGAAACAAGTGCTGTTGAGAAGGAAGGAACCAACACCATCGTTTCGGTAGATTGACTGCTGTCTGTTTAGTTTGGGGATATTATCCGAAAGCATCAGATATGCTTCCACGAAAGATACCAGTTCGCAGGGAGGATCAATAACCCATGTCAGGTTAGAGTAAATATTTGAACGACAACACATACCACAGGATTACATTCTCTATGTAGGAGTAGATACAGCATCAATGCATTATTTGTCCGTTTTGTTGAAGCAATACAATCCATGTATACATGCATTGCATACATCCTGTGGCGTCCAAAATGAGCCAGTCGAAAATAAGGCCAGAAATACAGTGACTGTAAAAGGAAGGTAAGACGAACAGATCTTGCAAAGTGGACACCACTCATAGAGCCTTCAGCACTCTGAACTCAGCAATGGTCACCAGATCTCTACCGACTTGAGATTTTACGTGATCAAGCGCGAAGCAGACAGCACAAATTTATGAAACCAACAGCATTAAGCTTAAGGGGCTTCCAGCATGGTGAGATAGGTGGAGGCTCTTCCCGGAGGGTTGTTTTTAAGCTTTCAATTCAAAAACTGCGGCACCGACAAACATCCCAAGAGATGTCCTATTTTTTTCATTCTCTAACATGTTCGCATCAAATTTAAACGACACGGATTTATAGAATTGCACTCTTGCCACCAAACGTATTTTAATATTTGTGTGATGACCAGTACATATTTTCCGAAATTTTTTATCTTAAACCTTGAGAAGGAATTTCGAATATTTTTTTTGCCACATGGCTTGTTTGATTATCATCTCACCGAATTGAGTCCAAGGTTCGGTTATTGATGACGATGATGATGATGATGTTTGTGGCATCGCCTGTATTGTTGACGTTTCTGCCGTCGACTGAGTTGCAGCACTGGGTTGCTGTTCACACTCTTCTGGAAACGTGCTTAAATCCAAAGAGATACTGCTTCCTCGTGCTGTGTCCCAGACCAGATCCGCCAACGCCTGTATATCGAACAACTTTCTATTGTTGGGCTGATCTTTTACAACTTTCCGCTTCTCCAACTCCCTAAAAGTTGTTTTGTAAAGATTATTTTAATGGTAATTGACATTACACATCTTCTGTGATTCACTAACAATGATGCGGAACACCTTTAGGAAGCCGTTCATGACAAATTAGCAATACCCGCGATTAAACAACATCACTTCACCTGATGCAACACACATTGCAATGGGAATGGATTTTTGCCAGCATAACACCTCTTCACAGAGCTTCGGCGAAGCAGTCCACTGAAGCTGATGTTATCAATCGGTGATCTTCTTGACTGCAGCTTGACGCCTTTACTCAAAACTACATAGTTTCTCCACCGCATTACAGGTTAAGAGCTAAGCCGAAGGAAGTCCAAATTAACCAATCCGAGTTTCTAACAGCCTATAAAACCAATAAACCAAATTCCCGATTCGCTCGATTCTCTAGGATTTCATAAATTCGTGAGTTACTGCTCTACCTTCGATGCTTTTTGAAATGTGCGAAACTCCCAGAATTTCTACATTGGAATTAGATTTCGCTGCGATAAAAATCCGTTTCGTATAAGTTCAGAAAAAGTTCAACTTACTCCAGTTCTGAAGTAAAATCTGGCTTAGAAGGCAAGGAAACCCACAGCTCTTTGGCCTTCTTCAAATCATACGAAAAAACTCCCTCGTCTTCATCCTCAATCTTAAAGCAGTCATCATCTCTCCTGTTGAGGAAGACTTCGCCGAGAAATCTGTTTGCGGCGTCAGTGCAGTCCCCGGCTAATTTTTTAGACACAGAACAGGCATTATTTTATATATGGCATAAGGATTGTTCCAATCCTTATATTCTTAATTACATCCTGGAACATTTTTGGATTTTGTGTATTGTATTTGTAGTAAAAAGACATTAAAACACACACAAGGAGGACAAAAAAGGCACGAAACGACAATTCGACAAACATGGCGAAAGAGAGAAAAAATCTCATAGCAAAAATGAACTGTCAATGCAGAATGGAAATAGAGGGAAGGATTGAAATTTTCAGTGAAGTTGACCTCGAAAGAGCAGGAGGATTTTCAATTGATAGTCATTGGGGAGGGTTACCACCCCTGAAGATTTTTCGGTTTTTCGGAAGAAAAAAAAAACAAAAGTTAGCGTTTAATTTTATCGTGTGACCAAAATTTGTTGATATGACATCCTGCTCGTAATCTGGCTCATTATTTCCCCTGGAAGAGTTATGAGCAGAGAACCCCTTAGGATTTTTTGTGAAAAGGCGTCTAACCGAGCCTTCTCAAAACAGGGGTGGAGCCAGCGGTCACCAAGCATGTCGTTACACTGGATGTGCAGCCGTAGTCATTCATGATGAAATGCGCAGTACTTTTTTAGCCCTTTTCAAGAGCGTCAATCTGACTAACAAGAAGGGGATCCCAGGCACAGCTGAACAATTGGGGAAACAATAGAGAAAGGGCTGCACAATAGTTTTGCAGGCGAAGATAGAAAAATTCAGCCTGGAAGGGGCGGAGCCTGCACAAGACCCAGATTGACGCTATCGGTGACCGCATCAAAGACCTAACAGTTGGAAGACATTTTACATAATGAACTTGTCTCCAAAAATCCACTAATCATTGGGTGCAAAAAGCGGCCGGGAGTCATGCAGGAAGTCATTAAGTGACAGACAAACACGAAACAACTACCGCAGCTGGCTTGTCCGACATTTGAGAACAGCACGGTGCATAAGTTCATTGCACATTTCAACTCCGACTACTAAATTGTGGTTATTGGGCTCTCCGACCTACAAAATAAGACCATATTTGCACTGAACCACAGCGTAAGAGGAACGGCAATTTTTTTCCGAAACCGCGGCTGCATTACCTGCCTTGGGATCAGTAAAAGTTGGTTCTGCAACGGTCATAAGATTGGTCTGCGGATGACATTGGCATTTTAATGAGGAACAACGAAACACCGGTTTGACGACAATTGGAGGTGAAACAGCAGCAGAATTTTTCCTTATCGAAGTAATCTCTTTTGGGACTGCAACTCTTCAACATTCCTTTCACTCCGGCTCGCAACAGAGCTTGATTTCTGATCCATGCTGGTTCGCAAACAAAAAGAGTCCCATTCAAATTTGGGGGAAGGGAATGTAGGATCAAAACAATCCCGTTGATCTTGGATGGAAACCCAGTGAAAAAACGGTTGAGGTGCGTACAGATAACTAAGAGTGGTTTTCAGCCTGACTCAAACGAAGGGATTTCGAAGAGATTTAGTTCCAGCCTGAATGTGCGAATGAACGGACTTACCGCTCAATTGCGACTCAAAACTTTTTATTGTTCATGCAGCTATCCAGAGTCGAAATCTGAACTGCGCGAAAACAAGCTGCATTTGAGCTCGTAACATCTAAAAGTTCAACAAATCAAACTGTGTACGGAAATGTACAGCATCGGGAAAATTAATGGAACCAATAACGTAAATTAAATGTCAGAAATGGTGTTGCCTCCGAAACTTTTTCTTTACTTGCGTCCTTTTTCACAAAGAAAAAAGTGTCGTGTTTCATTAACATGTTGTGAAATCTATTTCACAAGTTTTGCTTCAACAATTTATTGCATATATTCCAGGAAAAACACTTCCGATATTTTTCTTCGTCATTCGGTTGGACTACAAAGGAAAAACATTGGTGCTAAATTTTCATCGCGGAATCAAAAATATCATTGACTACAGAATCCTGCATTTAAATCGCATGTGTGGTTCCATTTATTTCCCGGCACTGTTCAATATACAACACCATAAAATATCCATTAAAAGATCCATGTTTTTTGTTTTGTAACAGTGTTCAACAGGTCGATCTAATTAAATAGCTTACGATTTCCTTACCAGGCTTCCTGTTGACAGGATAAAATTTTCCCGTGGACGGATTCTGTTCGTCTCTTTCGAAATTTCCAAATTGATATGATGCGCTTGCGGTGCCATCGCTGGAATGTATGGTGAAAACGGTCGGGTCAGTCTCTGCACTAGGTTCCCCACCACCATCCTCAAAAACATTGTAGAATATGTCGTAAGTAGTTTCCCTTAAAATCGGGCTATCCGCTGCCGTCCTCAGGGCAGCCTGCATGACTTCAACTGGAAACTCCTTATCATCAAAGTGTTCTCGTACCTTCTCCGCATCCGGCTCATATGCAAGTGCTAATCCGCTTACAAATTTGAAGTCTTTGGGATCGACTCCGGGAGATAAGGGATGAGGAGCGATATCCTTCACGTCGACTTCCGTTACGTCCACATACTCTGAGTACTTCCTTGTATTGACTAAGAAATCTTTGACATCTTCTGTATTGTGGATGATACGGTGGAGTTTGGAATGACCGGTTGTATTTCCCACGAATAACAGCAAAATTAACAGTGCACCAAGTCCGACCTGAAATAAAAACCTGAACGTGTCAGTGACTGCCACAGTGATCTAAAAGCTAGTCATCTAGTTAAAAACAACTCTCTTTTCTAGTCACGGTTGACCAGAGATATTTAATTTTTTGCCACAGGTTCATTTGAAAATCAACTTTACTCGTTTACATTTAGGGCGGCAAAACTCGGTATTTGGGTTTTATTAGTTAGTCACCGCTAAACCCTGGACCTGTGTCAAGATAAGCTACGAAAAACACACATTCGAAGTTGCAAAGATTGTACCTTGAAACGCTTCGACAAGGACAAGAGTTGATTTGGGATTCTATCATTCATCGTTCACGCTGTGCGGCGGGCAGAGCCTCAATCATGCTACTGAAAGTTCCGTTGTGTCAATTCACATAAGAAATCTTAGATAAAAACACGGTAATTGACTGCTAACTGGTGTTATAGTTTGATATCAATAATTGGCATTTTTTCCTAATGAAAATCTTTGTTTGAGATGATATTTCGTTGTTAATTTATGAAAGTAAAGTGCTGCCGCCATACGACTTCTTACCAGTGACTCAAAAAGCGGTTGCCAACCTCTGGCAGACGTTCTAAGAAACCGTCTGGCTGATGCCTCGCACAGCGGGAGTCCAAACACAGCGACAGGAAGGGAGACGGTACCTGTCTCGCTCGAAATGCTGAAACGCAGCCCGTGAAGTCCCAGCGCAAATTGACCAGAGGCGCAGGGGCCGCCGCCTCTTGCGCCACTTCTGTACACAGGATCATTAGGAAAGAAAATATCCATAACTTCATGTGTCAAACGTTTCAAGGCCTGAATCCCAGCCACGAAACCGACAGTTTCTATTCGTCCGCAGAGCAGAAGAACAAATCGCCGATGGTACATTGAGATCCGATCTAATTTCTTTCGTGGTGGAGGCGGTGTTTCACCTACACTGCAACAGGCATAAAATACGGATGTATGCTCGAGTTGAACTGAAGTGGCGTGTGGCTGACACCACGCACGACCCAAGAATGATGCATGGTGCGGGCTGTTGGGAACTCAGAGGGACGTCTAATTATACAATTGAATTGTGTGGTATTACAACAAAATATCCCGCTTTGCTTCCAGGGGACAGTTACCTCTGAATCTCCTCTGGCATTGCTCAGATGCAACATATCGCCTGCTATTGCTGCCGTCCGCCATCTGAAAAATGTTTGGTGTGGGCAGGATTGTGCTCCGGTGCATTATACTGCCAATGTGGACCGTTTACTGAATGACAATTTCCCTAAACGCATAACTGGCCGGATGGGCCCTGTGGCCTGACCCCCACGCTCACCTGATCTCAACCAACTGGACTCTCTTCAATGGCGGGTATAAAAAGCAACTAGGTCAACCGATATTGACGAGCTCACAAAGCGCATCCGGAAAATGTGTGATCACATCACATCAGACCAAATAGAGGCCGTCACGCTCAACTGTGAAGAACTCTTACATCGATGCCAGGAGGACGAGGGCCACCGGTTGGAGGCAGAACGATGTGCACAGACAATGTTTTGACCTATGCAGGGACTTTTGGAACACGCTATTTCCTTTGGTAATCTTGTACCTCACCATCAAATTTGCTTCGGATCTGACGGCGGGCCCATCATTTCATGAATTTTGTGCAAGAAGAAACCATATTTCCTTTTAAAAAGTGAAGTGAGTTAAAGCCTCCAAGATCGGATGTTTCACCGAAAATTTCACCACCTGGGGAAGAACCATTCGTATATTCGTATTGAGATTTTCAGTGTGGTTACACCGAGATGACGAAGTGGTATAGATACTTTTGATCTCTTTTCTGCGTTGTGATGTTTACAATCTTGAAGAATAATTACAATTTTATAACCTTATTGACCTTTCATCTGACGACCCTACCCCAGAATTCAGATAAGGGAAAATATCACATGAACACATTTGTGCTCCGTTTTTTGTGCTCCAAATCTGCAAGAAGATTTCCGGGGTGCTTAAGCTTGTAAGCCTGCGTTTAAAACAGTTCTAAATAACGACCTAAATAACAAGAATGTTAGTCTAAAATGCACCCATGAATTTTCTCACCATCCGTCCAGCTGAGGTGTGATGAAACGAGCAGCAACCAACAGGTATGGGGGAGCTACATTTCGAATCCGATGATGTCGGAACCTGCTTATCACCGGATTCGGTCATCCTGAAAAATTATAATCCTTTACTAATGCATTTATAGATTGCCCACAGAGTGATGATATTACAAGAAACCACAAAATCGTCAAAATATGTTGGAAAGTTGCCATGGAGTGGGCCAATTTGCATCGGTTGACTGTTTAACCACGATTATCGAGGAAATGGATTTCATGCGATGTCCACCGCAGAAGCAAAAGCGTTTGCTCTGCGATCGGTGTAAAAGATAAGGGGTCATATCGTCCCGAAGAATATTGTTCCCGCCCGTTAGGTCCCGACCGTTTAGTCCCCAACCCATATCGTCCCATGGCCGGAGGCCTTTTTGGTCGCGGGACCTTTGGACCCGGCAATTTGGTAGCGTGCTCCATACTTCAGGACTTCTGGTAATCTCACGAATCTGCGTGAACCCTCCAAGTGCACAATGTGCCTTGGTGAACCAAATGAAAACAAAGAGATACGAGTATGCGCGCAGCATGATGGCGCCCGTTGACCTCTTGCAATTCAAATTCGCCATTGAATTACAGCGTTGCGTTGACCTTTCTCAAGAACACAGCCTTATGCAATCTGCTTCAGGTTCTCTCATCTCCCTCATGTTAACAGGTTAATATGAGGGCGATGAATCCGTTATCACCAGGCTCTATCCAGAGAGACCAGGCTCTCTCTTTAATGCGCCACAAAAGTGAACCTTTCTAGCTCTTTGATAGATATGGGAGGTTACGGGTGTCGGAAAAAAGCAAAGTCGTGGTAAAGAGAGACACAGGTTCTCTCTTTAACGCGCCACAAATGTTAGCCTTTTCTCTCTTTGACGGATATTGGAGGTTACGGGTATCGGAAAAAAGCAAAGCCATGGTAAATAGAGAGACAGGTTCTCTCTTTAACGCGCCACAAAAGTTAGCCTTTCTCTCTCTTTGACAGATATTGGAGGTTACGGGTGTCGGAAAAAAGCAATGCCTTGGTAAAGAGAGAGACAGGTTCTCTCTTTAACGCGCCGCAAAAGTTAGCTTTTCTCTCTCTTTGACAGATATGGGAGGTTACGGGTGTCGGAAAAAAGCAAAGATGTGGTAAAGAGAGACACAGTTTCTCTCTTTAACGCGCCACAAATGTTAGCCTTTCTCACTCTTTGACAGATATGGGAGGTTACAAGTGTCGGAAAAAAGCAAAGTCGTGGTAAAGAGAGACACGGGTTCTCTCTTTAACGCGCCACAAATGTGAGGCTATCTCTCTCTTTGACAGATATGGGAGGGTACGTGTGTCTGAAAAAAGCAAAGATGTGGTAAAGAGAGACACAGGTTCTCTCTTTAACGCGCCACAAATGTGAGACTTTGTCTCTATTTGACAGATATAGGAGGATACGGGCGTCGGAAAAAAGCAAAATCGTGGTGCCTTTCTCTCTCTTTGACATATATGGGAGGTTACGGGTGTCGGAAAAAAGCAAAGATGTGGTAAAGAGAGACACAGGTTCTCTCTTTAACGCGCCACAAATGGTAGCCTTTTTCTCTCTTTGACAGATATGGGAGGTTACGGGTGTCGGAAAAAAGCATAGCCGTGGTAAAGAGAGAGACAGGTTCTCTCTTTCGCGCCACAAAAGTTTGCCATTCTCTCTCTTTTACAGATATGGGAGGTTACGGGTGTCGGAAAAAAGCAAAGCCGTGATAAAGAGAGAAACAGGTTCTCTCTTTAACGTGCCACAAAAGTTAGCCTTTCCCTCTCTTTGACAGATATTGGAGATCACGGGTGTCGGAAAAAGCGAAGCCGTGGTAAAGAGAGCGACAGGTTCTCTCTTTAACGCGCCACAAATGTGAGCCTTTGTCTCTCTTTGATAGATATGGGAGGTTACGGGTGTCGGAAAAAAGCAAAGATGTGGTAAAGAGAGACACAGGTTCTTCACCGCAAAAGTGAGCCTTTTTTTCTCTTTGAAAGAAACAGCAGGTCACGGTTAAGAAAACGGGCGTTACCCGCACAAAAAATCTCCGGAAAATTGCCTGAATGGCCGACTATAGGCCAATTATTGACATAACAGTCCACTTGGTATTTGTGATAGTCTTGCCCTGGTGCATCTTCGTGAGATTTCATGCGATCATATCATGTGAGCCAAGGTGTTATGTAGCACATACACACGTAAATGGTAAGAACCACACGTGAAAAAATTCCATCATTCATATTAATCTTTTGCACGTATGCTTAACAGGAATTACCTCGATTACGAGTATCTCTTTATCGAACAATGCGAAATTATTTTCTTTTCGTCATGATTTCCAACCGCTACGATGGATATAGACAGATAAACACACACTTCCACTCAAAACGGAGTCTACCAAAAAAGAGTCCGGGTTGTGGCAAATTTTTCAGAATTCGATTATTTTAGCAAATTTAAAGTATTGGTGCACTGCGATAGCAATCTAGCTGGCCCCGCGAATTGCATTCCTTCATGTAATTCGATTTCATGCCCATGCCGATTGGGAATTACGTGACCTCTGCCTTAAAATTCTGAAGGAAAATTGTAGTGTTTTTTAAAAGACAACGTACAGTCTTGCAGAAAGCTACATCCCTTTTCTATGTGAGTGTTTTTCCACGGTTTTGCCCACACGGCATGAAAACACACCGAAAACTGCTTTCATCGAATTAGCAAATGACAATTCGGGTATCATGATATTGTTCTCGAAGCTCACCATTAAAAACTATTGTACAGTTTTAACAGTACAGTTTTAACATTGTTTTCCCGCAATCATCCACTGATTGGTGTTCATCAAATTCTAGTTATCAACCTTTGAGCTTGGTACCCACAAATTTGTCTACCTACTCGCTGGCATCCAGTGGTGTTAGCGTTTACTTGATGGCAACCTTCTGCTCGAAGTCGAAATGTCTATACCTCTACGATTACCTGCTGGTGTGGCGACCATTCATTGTTTGTTGCCAACGTTGTGGTTTTTCGCAGATTGATGCCTTCAAAATGGTTGGTTATCGCCAAATGCTTTTCAACAATCCGGTCAGTGTCCAACAAACAATTATTGTGAACCTGATGGTTTGTCCGCAAATTGCTTGTTAGAGTTTGCTACCCATCGGTTGTTGGTTATCTACCCACGGTGAGTGTTCATCAGTTGGTGTCCGTCAATAAGTTTTTGCCGTCAACATAATATGGTTTGTATTTATCTGTGTAAACCCACTGTTTGATATCCGAAATTACTTGATGTCAACTAAATTGTAATTGTCCACCAATGTTATGTTATCATTCCGCACTTTGGTACCCGCTTGCTAGACCAACAAAATGTCCGCAAAATTAACAAACCCAAAAGAGCAGTAATGGACACTACATGATGTGTGTAGTCCTTTAAACTTTCTGAAGAGTACCTAAATGCGAAAATGTTTCCAAAAGAAGGAACGCTAAGTAATGCAAAAGCAAACATATTCGATATGGTTGTCACCTTTTCAAACTCGGACACGTTGTGATCGAAGTGATGATCTTTGGTGGTGGACGACAGACTGAACCCAGGCCGCAGGTCTTGAAAATGGTAGAGAGTGAAAACAAAAAAGACATGACAAAACGAAGCAGAAATCAAGAACAAAAAACAAACGACAAGAAAGTGTACGAAGAAAACTGTTGTTCAACTGAAGGTTTACTACACCAACAGAAACAGGAGTCGCCAACACTGTTGTCCAATCACGGCTGAAAAAAAGTGGTGGATGTCCTGCAAAATGCACCACTCTGATATCAGCGATCCAAGGTATCAACTGCTCTGGTGGAATTGCACAATCTTCCACCGCAGACAGCCCTTAACCCCGCAGGGAAATGGGATAAGACGTGGGCTTGCCAAGGCCAGTTGCTCCTTAGACTTTCAGAGATGCCTAAACTCCTGATATGATAGAATATCAGATTAAAATTCAACCTGCAATCACCGATATGTGGGTTCGATGTTGGCTGGCACAGGACAGGTAGCATTCTGGCTAGAATAATCATCGGTCCACTCTAGCTCCAATGGAAGCCGCATGTGAATTAGCTGACTCATTTTTGGCAATTACCAACAGCGTTCGGCTAGCGCCACACTGGCACTTAGTCGCCAAATTACAATCTCTGCAACTCCGATGACGCATTTTGGCCACTGCTAACGCTTGGCAAGGCTAATTCCTCAGTGGTACTGAGGCCCCTAGTTGCAATATTTGCTGACTCAATTTTGGTAATTACGCACGTGCAGTGATTACTTGTTATCACTGCAAACACGCGGATTGATACCCATACGTGCTCTAAGTAGAAAAGATGGACTAGCTGGAAAACGCAAACAGAGTGAAAGAGCCAAAGACCATATACAAATGAGTTTTCATGAAGCCCCAGTTACAATTTTGTGGCAGCGCCTAAAGAATGGCCCTCACGATCCGCAAATGGATTGGTTCCAAAAAGGACAAAAAATGCCATGCAAAAATGCAAAAAATGCCAAAACATTTTTAAAATGCCATCAACGTAGAAGTTTATCGTCTCCGAGAAAGACCATCGTGGGTTCCTGGCTCAACCCTCTACAAAATGAAAGTCAAGGATTCAATTGAAAATGAAAGCCTCTACTAACAGGCTTTTAGTTCCCAACATTAAATAAATATCCTCTTTATAAATAAATTATGGGGCTTCGCCCCCTGCGGCCTTCGGCGGCCACTTCCTTGCGTCAGTCTGACATGCCCTTTAGATTCCGACGGTCAGGAAAGCTGTGGTTAGGTATTTGGGGCGGATTGTTTGTCAGGCTATACAAAACAGTACGACATCTCCATGTTGGTTACTTTATCAACTGTCCTGTTTTCCCTTGCGCCTTCTACGAGTAAGTGGTTTCTCAATTGCACATTGGTTTTGTTGTCAACATGAAGTTGCACAGGAACATTGGCGGTACAGGAGCTATCGCACTCCCAATCCATCTAGCGATTCCTTTACCAGGCTGCGCGCTCCAGCCTGGCCCATTACAGAGTGAGCCGGACGTGGCTAAGTCCGTGGTTTTCCACACCATCCGCGAGGTCGTGAAGTGTTGCTCTTGGAGGTTCGGGTGTTTGCCCAATGCCGCTGATTTGGCATTCGCAACAGCAAACAGACCACCATTCTGCGCATTCGGCTGTTCTTGCACATTGCAGAATGAGATCTGCAACGTCCCACATAAGGAAATATCCGCTCGATAAGTGTTCTTTGTGCCTCAGAGAGCAATGAATGAATGCGGGCGTTGCAATCAAATAAACACCCTGCTGCGAGATATTTCTGTTGGGTCGCATAATTTCGTGACAACAGTTTATTGCCTCCCCAAACAAACAGGCGTGTTCGGTGTCCATCGAGGTCTTGCATTTCAGCCGTCAAAGGGTAGAAACTTGGTGCAGGATGCAAACCTTCGAGTTCACATCAGGAACTGAAGAAATCTCTTTCTGCAATGAAAAAATAATTCCCAAAAAACAAAAGTAACGACCAACGGATTTCGATTGTTTGCAGCTGAATTTTGCATCCCCTTGAAATATATTGTGTCTGTTCACCTTTTCTCTTTCTGCCAGCAACACGCACATGTACAATCACGCACACAGCCGTGATGCAGCTGATGTCAGGCAGGTGGCTGATCTTACCAGAATAAAATACATTTCACCTTTCAACTTTCATTCATGCATTGTTTTTTTTTCTGAACGCTCACTGTCTCAGCCTGGCTTCCTGGGCAATAAAATTGAAATCCGACGCCATCATTACGACAGCTTTGTTCTATCAGCCCACTCATCATTACGGGCTTCTTCATAGGTCTCTTCTTTTCCTCGCTGAAGCGTTACCAGGGGCGCCGATCATGGGAGGTTGGGGACAACGCGTCGGTAACAACATTGCACTTTTCCTTGCTCATTACTTCGGTGTTCCCCCCATGTCCCAAAAAATTGATGCCCTCTATAGTCTCATCCGCCCCAATCCTAGAGAGCTGTCGGCACCACTGTGCGTTACGTTCTGCTACAGGCCACTATGCGTCACGCTTTCTTTCTTAACTTTAAATAAAAAGAGATTCGTCGTGTATGACTTTCGCGTGAAACATTCTTTCCTTGATCTTCTTAGTTTCTTGGATAGATATATTTCTTCTGCTGCCCCGATATTTGATAATGGGCTAACAGTGGTAATTTCTGGTGATATCGCCTTCTTATTTCACTGCCGTGGAATACAAGAATGGATTAGCTATCAAATTATCGACGTGTTTAACAGTTTCTGCTTTGGATAAACGTCGGAAATCAGGTGGCGAAAAGGATGTGTTGCTGAGATGACGAAACTGTGACCAGAAACCATGTTTTCTTCTAATGATCTTGGCCGAAGAAGCAACTCGTTATTAGTTTCACATGACTTATCACTCCTAGACCGACAAATGTAATCGAGGAATTAAAAGCCGTTGCCGAGCTTATTGAATTCAAAAAATCAAGGACATGTTCGTCGCTGCATTAGGAGATATCCAGCTTGAGGTACGAGGTATGAGAATACATATCTGAGGTAAGGTGTCATGGGGATGGAGATCTTTCTGAGGAAGGGACTCTTGCTGTCTGTTAGAATCGTTTTTCCCATACGTCTACAGCGGTAGGAGTGAAGCAGTACATGACGGGAGATTTCAATTCCCGGTTAGCAGCGCACGTGTCGCCGAAAGATAGAAAAGTTGATTAATGAGTTCTTGGAGACTCAAAATTTCTTTGAATTAAATTGCTTTACTACCAGACTCAAAATTTTGCGATTTAGACATTTAAATGCTCACTTATGCGAGTATTCTGCGAACAATAAGCTCTTAGCCCAGGCACAGGAATGGTGAAATGAGCTATGTAGATGTTCTGTGGGGGGCGAAATGGTACCGCTCTGACGTTATATGTTGAAAAGGAGATTATAATCGTCATAAAGGATGATTCTTACTCATGAAAAACTCTAACTTGACCTGAATACACGGTGATTCAGAAATAGTGGACAAAGCTTCGCCCACGTATTCCGCTGTTTATTCTCAACAACAAAGTCTTATTGAATCAATGTCCGCATGCATCGTTTGGCCGTTAAAAGGGATTTCCTTAGTTCTCATCTGGCGTACGTTCACTTTTCTAAACGCACTGGCGGACGATATGAGCGTCCTAAATGTGTCAAGCTTGACAGATGGGAACTAAGGTATCAAGCGCATTGCTTCACGTTCCAAGTTTTAGCAAAAAGCATCCCGTAATCGAAAGGCCGTGCTGTCCTGTTGCAAGTACACGTATTTTCATATGACTGACCCGTGTTGCGGGTCAAGTTTCAATTTTCGCTACCGCAAGCACATCAGATTTTTCGTCGCTGTATTGTGGCATAATGAGATGAAAAAAGCCAATTACACCAGCCACTCTTCCAAAACCTGTCCTGGAAATGGCCAAAACCTGTCCTCCTTGCGAATGGTGTCAGCTTGAACTTGGACATTCATTGTGTTGACTTTGTTTATTGGAGCAGCAAACAATGTGGTACCTGCTCCGACAGCCAAGGCATCCAGTACAGGTTTTGGTAGCATGGCTCGTTTAGTTTGCCTTATTCGTGTTATTGTGCCCTCAGTATAGCGACGACAGACCTGGTATTCTTACGATGGCAGAAATTGAAACTTCATTCGCAACACAGGCGAGAAATATCAAAATACTTGCAATCGGACATCACCGCCGTTCGTTCACGGGATGCTTTTTGGTAGAACTTGGAACGTCAAGCAATGCGGTTGATATCTAAGATCGGAGCTGTCAGGTTGACACATTTTGGACGCTCAGATCGTCCGCAAGTGCGTTTAGAAAAGTGCACGTGCGCTAGATGACAACTAAAGAAATCCCCTTTAACGTCCAAACGGTGCATTTACGGACATTGGTTCATTGATTCTGTTTTGTTCCGAATTAACAGAGCATCGAGTGGGTGAAGTTTAGTCCACTATTTCTGAATCACGCTGTATATAAAGGAGTGCTGAACCACTCTTTAATTAAGGGCGTTCTTCACTGCCGTTTTGTTTCGCTCCGTGCTTATTTTTTATTCTATTTGACACGCAATTTGTGTAAGTGATTGTACTTCCCAGTCAGCTACAGGTATCCTCATATCAGTATCGTTAACGATAAAAATACAAAAGATAAATTGAGGCCATCAGATCTGATGCCTACCGACAACGCAGTAAGTTTTTAAGATCCGGACAGCAGCACAATTGGGATACCCAAGGATGTTCTCAATCAATGAGAGTTCTGAAGCAATGAGAGCGACAAAAAAATTCATTGCGTGCATCAAGCGACAGCACGTTTATGAGAAGTGGCTGTTATTGTATGCAAAATAATTGACTTGTAATTTTTCAGAACTCACGATATATCATGGAACCATGTTTGTGAAGAAAACCAGTTTCAGCTCTGCTGCCCAATTCCGGATGGACGACGATGCCTTGTTCCTCTTTTTCAAAAGGCGGATAAAACCCAATATCCCATAAAATATCAATCACATATTGACACGTGCATATTCAAACGCAACAATTCAAGAAATGCAGAAAAGCCAATGGAATTCACTGTTCTTTGTGAAATTGAAAGCAAAACAATTCCATCGCTGACATAAAATGTTTCAAGCAAAACCACAAAATTTTCATTTTCAGAATGATATTTAACCAGGCCGCCCTGAATGGAAACCGTTAAACGAATCATTGAACTAAAATTGCTGGATGTAGTGATTAATACAAAGCAAGTTGGCAGATATAAGAAACCAGAGCAGTAAAATGTTGCAATGTGATTGATCAGCTTGCAATTTGCCGTGGTTGTATGGAACCGCCTGTTGAAAAACATGTCACACAAAAATAAGGCATTTCGCTCGTGATGCTCAACCCGCATCGAAGCATTAGGTTTAACCCCCCCAGTTTAACGTCGACATTTTGCGTACTGAAAGTACTAGGAAATGCATAAAATTTTTGAAAGTATTTACATATTTACAACACATACGTTTTGGCACTCAATCCGGATAGCTTATTCATGATTAATTCGTCCTGCATATTCGTGTATATGGAGATAATGAGAAGAAAGATCACTGTGCATTTTTCCTGTTGTTTACTAACATCCAATAAAACAAAACATTTTACAATAAAACAATTACGAATAAATAAAAAAGCCGCAAGCAAAATGGTCAACTGACTTCTAATTCAATGTGAGCACAGCATTTGCTTAATTGTTAACCCAGCAGTGACATGTTAAACATTTGCAAAGAAATGAACTGTTACCGCATTCTGCAGAAGATTGAGATTAGGTTACATGATCGCAAGACAGGATGACACATTAAATGAAACAGAAATGGTTGTAAAATAAAATATGAGTGGTAGCAGGGAAAAACGAATCCAGGATGAATTTGGATAGGAGTAATGATCAAGCTGCTCGAGATGACATGTGACGTGTTAGGGTAAAATAGAACAATCCATGTTAACAGAAGCCAAATGGTCCCTAAAGTGAAATACAAGCCATGTTGGCGACATGGGCACAAGTTTCCAAACAAGAGAGAGAACAAAAAGAAAAGAATGATTCATGATCCTTGTGCAAAGAAACCGGAATGTGTTAGAACAAAGAAGGGTCAACCAACAGAATATCACGCACTTGTCCTACAAATTGCTGTTCAGACCAATACCCGGAATGGAATCGACACTTTGTCTCACATAATTACTATATACGCACACATAATTGTATATTCCAATGGCGACATTTCATTGAGAAATTAGTCTGGCAAATCCATAAGTTAAGCCATTTGTTCATCGTGGCACGAGAGCCTTAGCCCTGTCCCTCGCTCTTTTAAATGGTGCTGTGACAATCATTGGCTTAGAAATGTCCAAAATTCCCGCATTTACAAGTACCAAGCCAGTTATTTCAAATCCAGCGTTCTTCATGAGGTGTGTCAACACACTCGTATAAAGCAGTTGCAATTAATTCAGTATAAAAAGTTGTAAATTTTATCCCATAGAGTGACTTGCATTAGAGAAAATAATGGTCTCATTCTCTTGTGGCATTTTGCCCTTGGAAAAGGAAACAGATCACTTTCCCTATAAGTTACCCTGGTCCTCTTACCGCTGTCTGTTTAAAAACTGGCGAATTTTGAACGATGGCTATTTCTTACTGCCCCGGAGAATTTGTCCTGAAGAAGTGTTAATTTCTCCTTGTTTGAACACATTAGAATCACCGGAATCAGACAAAAAATAATAAAACGTGAAAACATTTTCAACATAATCAAAAAACATAATTAATCATAATAAATCAAAAAAACATAATAAACCAAAAAACATATGAAAAAAATTATGAATCCAGGACACGCCTTGTAATCACCTAAAATTAAGCTAAGTAGTGTAACAAAATTATCCTCAATATCTGCGACGATAATCTGTAAATAAGAGAAGAAGTTGGGATTGACCATTAAAAAAACTGAAAATCAAAGTTACAAAAGATCTGCAGTTCACATTTAACATTTGGTTTTTGATAAGTATTTTACACAAGATCGCGTTGGCAAATCAAACCTACCGAGATCGACAATAGAGCTGCGACAAAACATTGTTAAAAGGGAAAAACAATGGAAATTTGTTAGAAAGTCATATTGAGAAAAATTAGAGAGATTAGATCGGATAAAAGTCATAATATGAAGTCATGTACAACGCACTTCTGGTAGCACCAGTTATGCTGGAACGAAACTGGTGATTTCAAAAAAATGCGCGCTTTTTCCAAAGGAGAAACAAATACATTGTTACATCTGTTTCCACGTGATTCTTTGAGAAGGGATCCACCTTTTTGAAATAAGTTAAAAATCAGGAAACAGCCACACCGCGTATTCCAGGAGTGAGAACAGTTTCAATAAGATCAAGGGTTTCGGTGAAATTTCGCAGCGTTGTGAAGAATTGAAAAATGCTGAATAATATTTTTACTGAAAAATTTGTGTTTTAACCCTTTGATGTTTAACCGCGATGCGATGTTTAAGCCTTTCTCTGTTATTGGCTTCTATGGAAGCCACCCCTTCTATGGAAGCTTCCCTTTTATGGAAGCCACCCTTCTATGGAAGGTTCCCTTCCATGGAAGTCACCCTTCTACGGAAGGATCTTGCACCCTTCAGGGGGCTTCAGATATCAGCCAAATCGTTTCAGCAAATAAATTAAACACTAAACTTTTTGTTTCAGTTAACAGAATAAAGGCTGAAGTTTATTCATTAGGGTTTGGAAATTGCTAAAATTGAACCATTATGCTAAAAAGATACGCAACTGAAATTTAAAAAAAATATTTCATTAAAACACGAGCAAAAATATTTAAATTCAGATCTGCATCCCTTTTTCTGCCATGATGAAGACATACAAAATACGAAGTTTAGAGGTTCAAACTTTTCTGAATATATAATCTACTAACCATCTCTGCGAATCTTCACTGATTCAACCTTAAGTTTGTGGAAGTGTATCATCTTTGTCGGTGTCACCATTGTCTGTAATTAACAATCCATTTTTATTTCTGCCACGTGTGTCCAGTATGGATAGATGGCAATTTTCTTGACCGAGGCTTTCCTGGTCACTTAAATTCTGTCTATCTCCAATGACGACGTAAACGACGTAAACGCCAGCTCAAAATTTTTTCTGACCTTGTTTTCCAAAAATGCCCTGTTCCGCTTCCTTTCCGCTATAGCCTAAAGTCTGTTCAACGCCGTTCCGACCACGGATTTTGTTTTTCATATCCAACACCTAGGCACAATTTTCTCTTGAATTCATTTTTCCCAAAAACAGTCAGAGAATGGAATTCCCTTGACGCACCATCTCGGTTGTTTACAAAGAACTCCTGAGGCACTTCCTCCAGAAAAGAGATTTGTTTTTACTTGGAGAACTTTTTCTTTTGTTTTGTTTTACTCTATTTGACGATGTTGTTTTAAACGGATGTGTAGGTACTTTGGAGCGGTGTGATCCCCGCCCCCAAAATTCTTTGGGACAGTATTGTGTGAATTAAAAATTAAAATGACATTCTCCATTTCAGACTTTATTTGCTCAGCATTTCCAAAACCATGCCTCGAAACCAGAAAGAATCATCCGCGTAAATGGATCGAATTATGACCGAAAGAGGACTCTCAAATTATATGTTTTTCAAAAAATTAATCTGTCACAATGGGCGATATCAAGAGACCTGTGAAATATCATGGTGAATTTTTTGTTTTGCAATTTCGGCTCAAGAAAATTGCAACTTTGCACTTATCGGCGAAAATAAAATTCAACATCACCTTTCTACGTACGAGTATTCCAGATACTTCTTCACAATTTACGAATTATAAACGGCTTATTATACGTGACAGAACAGAAATGTATTCTTCGCGAGACGAGAGCACGCAGCTTTGATGGTTTAAACGTTGTCGATTCATGAGCCAAAACAGTGGCACAGGATGTCTGCCCTAGTTGTAACAGATGAGGGCCGAAGAGGATCTCTAATTCAATTCGATTTCATGATCCTCCTTTCGATTATTTTGCTACATCCTTTCTAAAAAGATGCGCCATTTTTCATAGCTTCATTTGTTGACAATGCTTTTCATCGGTTTCAAATGACGGAAGCGTGAGGATGTAGGCCAATATTTATCAGTATTTAAAAAAAACACCCACGAAACTTCAAAAACATCAAATAAAATAACAGGAGCCATAATTGTTTGTTTCTTTTCAACATAGGACAGGAGTACAAGACATCTGTTTTCTCACGTTACAGGTTTGAAACTCGTGCATGGATGTATTTGTAGGATTCGCAATTTTATCTAAAGTGTGTCTTGCTCATGTTCTCTGAATAACATGGTGAATAACGAATAACGTGGTGAATAACGTGGTGAATAACATGGTGAATAACATGATGAATAACATGGTGAATAACAAATAAGATAAAAAACAATCACGCTTGAAATCTTGGTTTACGGCATGATTCGCGAATATGCAAGAAAATTGAGACGTCTATCACATTACTCAAAATAGATTTTCCTGGCCGTGATATATAATCGGAAATTTTCGTTTAATCTCTGACGAATATAACAATCTCAGAGTGAGAACTGATCATCAGAAAGAAGATTGTGATTTAGAAACAACTATGCACGGTTGCGTGAGAAATTCATATGCGTAGTGCGATAAAATTTTCGCTTGACGCACTTTCCAAGCTGTCAGCGAGTGTAAGGATAAAAATGGGATCACAATATGAGCCTGCATTGGAAACTGCCAGATCGGTTATGAGCTTAACTGATAGCCCAAGATAAAGGCTCAAATTGTGATAAAGGAGTTAATTTTTCATCACTTTAACTGTGTCTTCATGCAACCATGTCACAAAAATATATTCCCACTGTTGTGATAGCTATCAGTTCAAGGAGACGCAACTGTTGACCGATCCTTGATGGCGATACGGTTGCAAATTTTATGTTGAAATTATTCAGGGTGAGAAACAGTGATATTGTCTGGCGAGTTTAGGGGATGCAACGAATCTTTCGTGTTATTTTAATCAGAGAAAAACGATCGTTTATTGACAGGTGGATGTAACCTGAGAATCGTTTATATGGCGGTTGACCGAGCAGTTCAATATCCTGTGTCCTCTTCAGTCCTGAAGGTATAATTTAAACACTAATGAAGATGACATAACCTTTTCACTTTGCTGCATTTGAAGAATTTGAACTGAGAAAGCCTCACAATCTGGTTTTCAGATATGGAAATACTGCCCAGATATGCTCAAATACTGGCCATTGGCCGAGGCATCTAAAAACACTCATTTGTGCGAAATTCCAAAATTTATGGCGCCAAAATATTTTACCAATTTGGCATGCATGGAGGTGATTCGTGACCTTTTTCACCGAGTCTTTACCTGCTGATTGATTCTGTTGAATTTCTGTGCCGCGGATTGGTCAATTTTAGCAATTGTAGATTGATGGATGCTGTTACAGTCATTTTCACAGTTCAAGCTTTAATGTCTTCTGCGATCAATAGGAAGTCAAATTAAGACCCAAAGATGTTATTTGGTGCCAATCTTGCCTCACTGGGCAGTCACCAATCACCCCCACTCAGGTAAAGTTACATATGGCTTCCGTTGAGACGCTCCTATGCTTCGGCTATAGGCTTCATTTTCCTTAACTTTCTGCGTATGCACCTGCATACATTGGATCACAGCAGAAGAAGGAGACCGAGGCAAGGATGAGACCGACACACTCTTTTTTAAAGTTGCAGTTGGGGTTACCAGAAGTGACTACCAAGAATCGCAACTCAAGGATTGATTCGCGTACTGGCTAACTGAAACGCACAGGATGTGTTGTCGTTTGCGATAGAAAGACCTTTTTCTTGGACGCAGTTTTCGGGTATAACATGTACTTTGCGATGACTTTTCTCCTTTTTATGGTTTTGCACCGATGTTCATCTTTATGTCTCTTTCTGGTTTCCGTTTCTGGTGGCCCAATCCATTATTTTAAATCACATATCCATTTCTCCACGTCTGTTAATATTCTTACATAAAAACCTCACATGCCTTTTTACTGCTCCCTAAATATACTTTTTTTATTGTTTTTATTTTTTATGTTAAATTAGCATTTCTTCTTTTTCTAGCCTCGTATCATGTCTCGTGATGCTATAGATGCTGAATTCTGGTCGTGCTGGACAAAAGTAACGTGTTCATTTTTGGCTTAGTACAAACTTGTAATCGTTTTTTTGTAAGCGGCACATGAAGACAATTACATGACAAACCTAACATAACCTGACCTAACCAAACCTAACCTATCTCAAATTCAGTGTATGGTGGTCTTAGGTAGGTCACCAGCTATAAGAAAGCCCGTATTTCTATAGAATCAACCAAACTCGTCTACGCTAGGGAAACTAAAAATCTGGCCCATAGGAGGAACAT
>JASGXE010009765.1:0-70274 GCA_030068105.1 Sinentomon sp. SZTP_YWyxl
CTGGTTAAACGAAATTAGACTCGAATGGAGGGCTCAACAAGTGTCTGCATTCCAGAGAAATCCCAACAGAAAACGTGGCCAACGCAACATAACAAACCAAATGCCATGATAATGAATCACCACTCTGCCGCAACGACTCCCATATCGTGACCCGTATGCTTTGCACTGGTCGCAGAACATATTCAGCATGGAAGAACACTGTGCCAACGCACTTGAAAAAGGCTCCGGACCAGGGGCCGAAACGGCGTGCTACCAAATCACCAAGCCGATCCGAAAATGACCTTGAATCAGGTAACTATGAAGTGTGTTGACGCAATTTTTCTGCTCGTCTCGGTGATGAAACTGCAGCATGTAGGAGGTTTAAACTGTGGCATAGATAACACGGCCAACAACACAACAGTGATCGTGACCATGCAGCCCTAACTACCATTCAAGTGAAATTTACAGAATTGGCTTTTCTGCATCCCTAGTGCAGCGGTTCCCACACTGTGGTCCATAGACCCCTGGGCGTTCGTGCACCGAGAAACAGCGTACGAAAGAATGGTTCTGGAATGCACTAACAACTCACATGACCCTGGAATGCACTAACAACTCACTAACCTGACCGACTAACTCTGACAGACTTACAATTAAAAAAAAAAAAGTAAAACGCCACACAATCATTACAAAAACTAGAAAGCCAGTGTCGGCCTGTCGGCCGACCAAACACCAAGACAAAGCATGAAATGAATCGCAAACATGCAAGTCAAACGGTGGTAGAAGTTCTCAGGCATCAGAGAAAACCAGTTTCCGAGAAACAAAAAGTGAAAAATAAAAAAGAAGGAAATAACGAGAAATTATCCACTGATTCGTTTCGTCCGCTGCAACCACTCTTTTGCTCATATTATGTTTTGGAGACGCCGACCGAAAACAGCAGACAGGGGGAAAGAAAAAAGGGAAAAAAGGTTTGAAAAACATGTGCAGAAAATTTTCTTTTCACCCAGACGAAGCAGCAGACCAATACAAAGATTCAATGTCACACTGAAAAATTACGCCCGAGCCCGGTCTCGAACCCCATTCCGTATTCCATTCGGAACCTTCGCATTGCCGTGCGGATGCGCACGGGACCGCCGTTGTCTGTCGAGACTCGGGACTCTAGAGCGGTTTTATTAAACGCGAAGGTCTTGAAAAATGGTGATGGTTTCCCCTTGAAATGTCTCAATCTGCACGACTTCAACAGTTGAAATTGATTGATTTTGAAAAAATCATCATGATGAATTTGAAGAAATCATGACGCTGGTGGCATTGCTTGCATGGGTGAAGTGTGAGATGTGGCGTGGAGTGAAGTGTGAAAATGTGAATGGCGGCTGTGAGGTGGAGGCACGCTTGTTGTCAGAAAAGGTGGCGGTCCACTGTTGCATTGATAATTTTTTGTCAGCAATGTGAGCTGAATATTTTGCTCTCGGAATTTGTGCACCGTGCCCCGACAGCATGACGCAAACTGGGGCAATTGCGCTCTACGCACGTTTTCACTGACAATGTTTTCCCGAGAAGAAGCAGTGAAGCGGATGAGTGTGTGGAGGTGTGGCACGCGGGGCACGTTCCCCTGACGTGTGCTAAGGTGCGCCGAAAAATGCTATTTGTCTCCAAAATGGAGCACAGCCTTTTTTCAGTAGCACAGATTATTCTTTTTTATTTTCTCATTTCATTTTCTTTACCTCTTTCTTTCATCAGAAGAAATAATTGGATATTTATTATTGGAAATTAAAATTAATCGTTTTTTGGAATCGACGACAGCTGCCTCGGCACACGTGGAACGGCGATGCCAACTTTCGAAAAAGAGAAATGAGTGCTGAAGAAAAGAATGAAAATGGTTTGTGACTCTAATTTTTTAGTCTGGCCCCTTTATTTCTTCTGAAATAGCGGGTTCATAGCGAAATTGAATGACACGACCCCGACGATACTGCAGGCGTCCTTCAAAAGAACCTTGAAAACTTGGGGGACAACCACATGGCAGGGATGTTATTTTTCGGGGCAGAGGAAACGGGACACGTATTTTAGAAGCACCTACCTACTGATTCGGGCCTATCCCGATTTTGTGCGTCGAAAAAGCCAAACCTGATCGAAAAATAAAGCTAATCTAAATCAACCTAACCCCATCTACACTGCAAATTCCCAAGAACACATCACGTGTGTGGCATGCTTAAGATGCGCCTGAGCACACATAACAGCTCTCTGGCACACAGAAAATATGCCATGGCACACATGAAATAAGTTTACAATGGATGTTTGTAAAACGCAATAGTTTTGACGCACTTCATGTGTGATTTGGCATACTTTTCGTGTGAGCTATGAAGTCGTTATGTGTACGCTCCAAACTTTTTATGAGCCTCATGCTTATGAGGCTCATAAGAGTTGGCAGGCAATTTTATGTACCTCTCGTATCTCATTTCTTTTGCAATAAGTGATGTATAGTGGCATTGGTCATGTTAACAACAATGGTTTTAATTTTAATTGTACCGCGATGAAAAGCGGTAAATTTATTTACTCTTCTTTGCATAAACATTCAAATAGCATCCAAGTGAACGGTCCTGCACTAATTTTGACCATTCTAGCCAATTCTACACACATCTTTGCCCAAATTCACCTAATTTCAATTTTCTAGCTCTTGATTTGGCTGAGAATTTGCATTTTTTCACAATGCGTGAAAGTGGAAGATGCATGTCAGAGAAAAATGACTTTTTAAAATGAGTAGTTTACTGTATAAAAAGTGATTATCTATCCATCGCATAATCAGCTGTATCTAGAGAACCAAGTAAGCTATCAAAAAACGGTTTGGATTTTTGAATTCTAGAGACTTCATTGCATAATACCCATGCAAAATCTGAAAATGCTATTTTTTGATGAAAAAATAGCATTTTAGGCTTTTGACCCCCCTTAACTTCATGGAAGGCGATTGCCATGAATCCAATTTGGTTTTGGCATATAAAGGGCAAATGGCACTAAAGGGTTTATGAGGCTCCAAATGTAAAACCAAATTTGTTTTGACGAAACGTCTGCAACCAAAATCTCACACTCGCATTCATTGGGAGGACCATGCATCATTCCTCGCAAGAGGCCACTCCAAGTCATTTGCTCCTTGTCAGTTGACTTGAACATGCTGGAGCAGTCTGGGATCAATCAGGTCAGGAGCTCATCTCTAAACTTCAGGTGGTACAGAGAAGATGGCATTTTTCACTGTATCGTGGGATATGTATCTTGGTATGAAATGTATTCCATGTGTGCACATGGCAGCCCAAAATCCAGCCTGTTTGAAAGTACCAAAAGTATAGACAATCAGGCCCATACGCCAGCTATGCGTACTCAGGTGCATCTCAAGTATGCCACACATGTGATGTGTACTTAGGAATTTGCAGTGTAACCACCTAAACTACACTAACCTCCTAACATTTCCTTTCCTTGCCAAACCTGACCTTTTTTCTTTGTTCCAAATGCCATTTTTCCAATTTTTGGAGGACCGGGAGATAAACACGTGGTTAGATGTAGAAGTGCACAAAACGATATGCATACGTGCTTAAAATAGGCCAACGGGCCACAGGCGGTAAAACCCCTATACACGGCTCGCTTGCACCTCCCGAGCATGTTCTAATAGCTCTCCTGGTGGGAAAACTGCAATGCCATTTTCTGCATGCACCCTAACTGCAATGCACCCTAAACTTTCAAAATTTCTTCAGCTTCAATTTCAATTCGATTTTATTTGCGTAAGAATTTATCGCAAATGTGTCATATCGGTTTGTACACAAATAATAATTAAACATTAATAATGAAAAAAAAGAATGATTAAACACATCATGAATGCAGTTGACTATTTACAACATTCGCAGCAGCCAAAGTAATAAAAAAATTGTGGGATGAATCAGTAAAATCAGAAAACAAAAGCTCGATTTAAAAATTATAGTTGTGACCAATTAGAATATCTATCCGGACAAGTCCACGATTGGTGAATGATTCTTGATCAATGGTGAGTCCCTTGGGAGATTATTCCAGTCATGCAGGGTTCGAGGGAAAAAAGAGAACTGAAATGCGCGAGCTTTGATCAATGGAAGATGGTATTGGTAATTGTGTAACTTGTTAGAAAATTAGGGATGAAAAGGTGCGGGATTTCAATAAGTATGCGTCCTCGAAAAATTTTACATAGCAGGGCAAGCCTTTTATCTTTTCTATTCTATAGGTATGGAGAGGAGGAAATAGGCCTAGATCGAGAAGGATTTTTGAGACACTGGCTGTTCTGTGGTAATTGTTAACAATGAACATAGTGGCGCAGCGCTGCACTCTTTCCAAAGCATCTACATGAGAGACTAGAAATGAGTCCCAAACTGTGGAAGCAAATTCAAGGTGAGGTAGGACTGTCGAATTGTTGGACGCGGCAGTGTTCGAGCCGCTCCCCCCGGCGTACGTTCAGCGCTTCCCGACCTCTGCCGGTACTGCTGTAGACACAATAGTCAAGTTTGGCTTTGGCGGACTGGTTCTCAAAACCTTTTACGACCGGATGAAGAGGGAGCACCGATACACTCTACTAAATCCATGGGCCATGATGACTGCGATATTGGATGCAAAACGTGAATAAAGGCCCAAGTGCAGTGTGGGCTAGGAGTTTGCTTGAAATTTCAGCATGCGTTAGATTACGTTTTAGAAAACCCAACGCTGATTTGGCTTTTCCCACTGCCATGTTTATATGGTCACCCCAGTTTAGATTTTCCTGCAGTTTTACGCCAAGGTATTTCACGGAGGATTCATTGGGGATAACGAGTATTGATTTGATACTGAGTTGGAGGATGTGGTTGGGGAGCGAACCGTGGATGAAAATGAACGAAGACACATTTAGAAACATTGATACTCATACGGCCATTTGTTGCACCACTGGATTGCAATTTTTGAACGTAGTTTTCAGTGGTAATGGCCTTATATACAACAATGTCATCTGCATACAATCTTATATCACAATCAGCTGCATCGAATATATAATTTATGTACAAAATGAGAAGTAAAGGACCTAGGGCGCTACCCTAAGGAACTCCAGTCTCAAAATTCAGATGGTCTTTTGAAGGAATACGATCAACTAAGACTTTAGATTTGCGTAATGCCAGGTATGATTCAATCAGGTGAACAATAAACTCAGGCAAAGATAGCCTTTTAAGCTTAACGAGTAGAAGTGAATGGTCCACTCTGTCGAACGCCTTTGCCAAGTCATTAAATATTGCATGAGTACCAATTTTTTTCTCAAAGTGGCTAGAGATATCAAAAACAAGTTCAACAAGCTGTGTTTCGCACGACTTTCGTTTTCGAAATCCATGCTGCCTAGGGTTGATAATGTTGTTTGTTTCAGCGTACTCGCAAATGAGATTGTGTAGAATTTTTTCAAAAACCTTCGGTGCAATAGAGATTATTGAGATGGACCTAAAATTGTTGGGGTCAGTTGATGAGCCCTTCTTAGGTACAGGGCAAATATTGATTTCTTTCCAATGCGGAGGAAACCGGCAAGAGTAAACTATCTTTAGGAAAAGTATTTCAAAGAAATTGCTAAGTTCGTAATAATTTAGAGTTTTCACTAGAGTAACTGGAATGTTGTCAGCACCAGGACCATTTTTATTACATAAAGCTGTAATTATACTAGCAATTTCAAGTTTACTAAAGCGAAATGATACATTTTCAGGCAGGAAGCAGGTAGAATTAACAGGATTTTCTGCAGGAATGACAGATTCTGCCTCTAGCAATGTTGCATTATTTAAGATTGCCACTGGAGTCGATGGCGGCTGTTGTGTGATGAAATTGGGCTGGAAAGCAGACAGGAGTATATCCGCTTTATCCACAGCTTCAGTGACATGGCCATCGTCTACGTTAATATGTACAGGGACAGAGGAGCCCTTCTTTATCTGGCGGAGGAAAGTCCAGAAGCGTTGTGCAAAAGGGGCCTCCATGCAGCGATCAATGAAGTTTGAGTATAAACAATCATTTAAAGATTTTGCACCATCACGGGCCAGAACATATCGATTCCAGTTTTCAGCTGTGGGGTGTGAGCAAGCTGTTTTGAATTTACAGCCCTTTAAGTTCATCTTTGAACAAGATCGTGGCGCTTTGAAGTACCCAAGCCAGATGCGTTTCGACCTTGTTGCAGCTGTCCATGATTTTTTTTAGTTGTCTGCTACCTCGTCTGTGCATCACATCAGGCCTGTTAGCAACAATTCGATCCCTTATTTTACCCAAACTTCATGGAAATCTACTGTTTGAATGCCATTGTTCAACGTCGAGTGGCAATTCCTTGCCACATGTTCACGCCACTGAATCCAAAATGATGTTCTCTGATCAGCCGCTGTGCATTCTCTTGAGGAATTCTGATCAAATCTCCACAGATATGATCGATTTCATTCAGCAATGCGGCATCCCAATTGCAACGCAAACCAACATCTCGGAAAGTGTCCAAAATGCCGAATTAAGTGAAAGGTAAGATTTTTTGCATTTGAAAATCAATCAGAGAAACAGGTAAAGCAGTAGAAGTTGGCAAAGTCCTCGGAAACTAGCCGGGAACGACCTTTATTTATTTGGAATGCGCACACTCAAGAAATCAGAAGTTTGGGGACACACAAAAACATTTCCTGAATAGGCGCTTTGCCAGTTACCGATGCTTTTTGCTGAGCTCCATGGGGTTTTGCCGACCCGCAAGTCATGCGCCGTTCAAGGAATGTCAATTTTTGGGTCCTGAAAAATGTGAACCATGTGAACCGCGGAACTTACGGAACCTGGCCGAATTTAGCATGCCCTAGCCTATTCCAACCCATCTTTGACCTATCCTAATCTAATCTATCCTTCATAACCTAAACACAACCTAAACCAACCTGCGATACCCTCAAGTTCCGCTCGTTCCGCGCCTGCATTTTAGTCCATCTTCAATTCTTTTGAGATTTTTAGGAAAACTGGATCGGTAGAAATTAAAGTTCTCATTTTATGACCAAGATTGGAGCACATTGGCTGTTTCTAATCTTCCTAGAAAGCTAAAGAACATTCCCAGGTCAAGTCTAAATACATTTTTTTCACAAATAGGCTCCGATCAAAAGTACATCTTTTCATTTCCTTCTCCGATTCAATTCTGCATTCTGAGTCGTTCTCTGCCAATTTCCGAAGCCTCATTTCAGGCTGGTTGCTGGGTCTGGGCGACCGTCTGCATGCGCCTTTTGTGTTTGATAACAAGATATTGTCCAAAATCGCTGTGAACGAACCATGAATTGTTGGTCAGAACACACCCGAAAACCGGGCCTGACCCTGAAACCGTTTCAAAGGTGTGCCTCCAACGATTCCCAAGGTTACTCTAGGGCAGCACTTCGTCGTCAAATTGTCGACAAAAGTTTGTCGAATTTGGACGGGTGAGAAACCGGTCGAGCCAGGTCAGGTCGGTCAGGGTGTCAAAAACATTAAAAGTTGCAAATTCATTAGAAGTGTCAGAAACTTCAAAAGTACCAAAAATGTCGAAATTTTCAAACATGTCGAAATTTTCAAACATGTCAAAAGCATCGAAAGTGTCAAAGGGCTCAAAAGTGCCAAAATTGTCTAAAGTCCAAAGGTGCAAAAAAGTGTTAACGTGCCAAAGATGTCAAAGGAATCAAAAAGTGTCAAAAGATAAAAGTGCCAAAGGTGTCAAAATTATTGTCAATAGTGTCAAAGGTGGAGAGTGTCAAAACCATCAAAAGGTTCAAAACCATCAAAACCAATTATCAAAGGTTCTGGGTGTCAAAACTGTCAGGTATTAGAAGTTGAAATTGTCAAAGGTGTCAGCAGTGCCAAAATTGAATAAATGTCATGAAAATTGTCAAAAACGTCAAAAGTGCCAAAATTGTAAAATCTGCCAAAAGGTGTCAAAGTGCCAAGAAGGTTTCAAGTATCAAAACCGTCAAAAGTGGCAAAGGCATCATATCGTCAAAATTGTCAAAAACTCTTCTGTCCAAATTGCCAAAGGTGACAAAAGAGCCAAAGGTGTCGAAAGTGCCAAAAATGTCAAAATTATTAAAGTGTCACAAGCTTCCGTGTGCCAAAGTGTCAAAAGTTCCAAAATTATCAAAAGGATTAACAGGGTCAAAGAATGTCAAAAGTGCCAAAGGTGTAAAAAGTGACTAAAGCGCTTTTTACGAGTATTTTTACTGCCCCCTCGACCATACTTACAAAACAGCAAACAGGTAATTGAACAAGGCAAAGTGCAAGTTGAGTGCAGACCATCAAGGCAAGTCAATCCGGTCACGGAAACAGTTGGCTCGTCAGGAACACAGGATATCAAGTGACCCCGTCAGAGAGAAGAGTTTTCACGTTGATTGTTTAAATCCGGAAATACAATGGACATTGCTAATTATAGGCCAATCTCCCTTCTTCAATCTATCAGTAAGGTGCTAGAGTGGTTACTCTACAACAGGATGATGTGCTTTATTAACAAATTTGGTATCATTAGCGAGTGTCAGTTTGGCTTCCAGAAGCATAAATCCACCTCACTGGTCATTGCACATCTTTGTAATTTTATATCTAGAGCGCTGGATAGGAGCCATTTTGCAGTATCCATATTCCTGGATCTGCAGAAGGCCTTTGATAAAGTAGACCACACTGTTCTGCTTAAGAAATTGGAATTATATGGCTTTACAGGGATTTCAAACAGTCTCCTAAAGGATTACTTGTGCAACCGAACTCAGTTTGTTGATCTAAATCATATCATGTCAAATTCTAAGGCAGTATCTTGTGGGGTTCCCCAGGGAAGCATCCTTGGGCCGTGGCTGTTCTTGCTGTATGTAAATGACTTTCCAAAATGTGTTGAAACAGAAACCCTTCTCTTTGCAGATGATACCGTTATTTGCAGCAGTGGTCCCAACCTACAAACATTACTTGATGAGCTAAACCTGGAGTTATCATCTGTTTCGAAATGGCTAAGTGCTAATAAGCTATCTCTGAATGTGATAAAAAGTAATTATGTGATCTTCCGTGACAAAAGAAAAAACTTACCCCCAAGGGTGGGGGGATTGATGATTGAAAATGCAGCTGTTGCTCAAGTAAGCTCTGAAAAATACCTACCTTGGATGCTGGTTTGACGAATTTTTTATGTGGAAATGTCATGTTAATAGTATGTTAGGTAAGATATCGATGTTTGTTGGGCTAATGTACAAAATTAATGTATTAAAACAGTTTTATTATGCGTTTATCTACCCGCATTTAACATTGTCTTGAGTCATGGGGGAGTGGAATAACAGCTGAAGACAAGCTAGCTATTTGTAGGGTACAAAAGAGGGCTGTACGGATAATAACTCACTCTGAATACCTGGCACACACTGGTCCACTTTTTGAGACTTTAGAAATCTTGCCAATACAAGATCTTTATGTTGAGAGGCTGGGTCTGTTCGTGTTTGCATTACTTAATAGTAACTCTCATATCACCTTTTTTGCCAGGCGCAGTATTCTCAATACAAATTCAACTAGAGCTGGGGCAAGTTTGAATCTGAGCTATCCCTTAGTTAGAACACGATACAATCTGAACAGTATAGAATCAGTTGCCACTTACAGTAAGATCGCAGGTGTCAAGCAGGAGTTTTAGGCAATTGGCAAGAGCATTTTTATCCCATCGACCCTTGCACTGCAAGATTTTTCTCCCAGAAAGCTCCATCCTTATTTTTTTTGCAGTGGGATGAACGGTTTTTTGGAAGAGGTATTACTTTAATATTCCTGCCTTAAGTCACTTGTTCCTTTATCTTTATATTTTTGATGATTTTTTCTTGTGGTTTCACCTAAATTTTGTGTTATTTCGAGGCATTATTTACAGGGAGGTCTATTACGGCTGCATGATGTAGCCCTGACCATCCTCAATTTTTGTTTGTGTAAATTTTACTGCAATTATTATTTAAAGAAATTCAATTCAATTCAAAGAGCAAGAAAGAGAGAGGAAGCCAAAACAAAGGTGTCAGAAGTCCCAAAGCTGACAAAGCTGGTCACGCATGCGGACTATTCACTTTGAACAACTTCCAGCAGTATCATGAAAAGCCGGCACATACACTGGATCCTCGATATTGCTGCATTTTCCCAGCGTCATTCGATCGAAGTGCGCTCTAGCGGACGTCTCTTGGAACTACAAAATAAGGCAATGGCGGCCTGAGCTGGTTCACTTTATCATCTATAGCTCTGGCCATTGTGTGGCCATCAATGCTCTTGCATTGGTGCCACACAATCGTCTTGTATTTGTTTTTTCGTATCATCTTCATGCATCTTGCAAATGCCCTTTGCTCATGTATCACAAACTCCAGGAAGGCAGCATATGTCTTTGTTTTGGTAACATTGTTTAACTTTACTTAGACTAAGACTAGGTAAAATTACCATTTACAATGTGGGTGGTCCGTCTGACATAGTGTTGACGATGTGGGGTCCATGCCCAGAAAAAGTTTGGGAACCGCTGCCCTAGTGCACACAGATTATGTATGAAAAAAAAACCGAATTGCAATGAACAACACATACCACACTACCAACTTTCTCCAATTCGAAAAAACTGTTTGTAAGGCTGTGAATTACATGGTTGGCAGCACTGAAGCATATCATTCTGGCTTCACGATCTTCGATTTTCTTGTTGAAGAAAACATCAAATTTGCTGAAAGTAGAACAAAAACTTTCTCATAGCACCAATCTTTTGAATTTACCATGATTAAGTTATGCCGCATCCGTTCGTAGTAATAAAAAAGCAAAGAGTTTCACATCCTCCCGAAATCAGTGCTTAAATTGTAAAATAAAAACGGCCGGCTCCCAACATTTCAAAGGGGCAGGAGAATTTTGAAAAAGGCCTTTGGGTCCTTCGGGTTTCGGACATTTTGTGTCTCGTATTTCAATTTGATCTGCCCTGAAAAATAAAGAATTCATTCCTTCATTCTGCCCTTCCCTCTTCTGGTTTCTTACAATAATCAATTTCCAGAAAGGTGGCGAAATGCACATAGGAGCAAGGGCTGCCACCACTCAAGAGAAAAAGGGCAGCCAGCACCTCCAGGGGCGGCCGGCTCTGAGAGCTCGAGGGAGCCCGCTCAATTTAATCCCTGCCCGGAATGCTTATTAAGGTGCACAGAACCTGATAAATTAAAATACTAAGAGTAAATTAATTTATCATGTTCAGTCTGTGATTTGCCCGTTCGTGGTGAACGCGCTGAAATAGTTATTCATGTGCAATTCAAAAAGGTCGATGGATGAATGAGTGTCAGATGCATGGGTGAACAGGGAGCTATGTTGGTGAAGTTATAGCTTGATAAAAACCAGTTAAAACCGTTGTGCTTTTATTAACATCTAAGACCAGACAGGACATTATGGTGAATTCTGTTCAAACCATTCGTGATATGACCATGCACATTGTAAGACGGTTTCGACCTCTGGAAAATGTTTAGAGGAAACTTTCAGCTTTTCCTGCCTATCGATTGAAGGTTACAGCAGAAAAGGCACCGGTTTAAAGCATTGGCCCGCGAGGCCGGGTCGAGCGTTTGATTAATCTACACGCATCGGGGAATATACCGATTTTGCGTGTGGGCAAAACAGCAAAATAAAGCTAACTTAAGGGGGGTATAAACCCTGAAAATTATGTTTTTGAAGAAAATATCAGTAAATTCATTTTACACTTCATTATATGCTTCAAAGTACCTGCTTTCAGAAAATCCAAACAGTTTTTGTCTATCTTACTTAGTTTTTTCACAATGATAGAATAGTATGGTCGACTGAAACATAATCCACATGAACGAGCAGCTGGGTATTGAGTACCAATGCTGCATGATATGGCATAACCTCAGTGTAGCGCTGGGCCTATTTTCATTGCAAAACGGACATTTTTTGCTGAACTCACGATACACATGGTGACCTTATTTGTCTGGAGTCAGCTTGAGTTCTCCCTTGCATGGGTTTGTGAGTGATACCCTTTCCCGTCCATTTTTCCACTTTAAGTACGTGGACCCAAAACCAATGTCCCGTACAATATTATGTATATATTGGGTGTGGTAAATTGTGTCCCCATTACCGCCGCCTATGTTTCAGATGCGGCGGTAAGTAACCGGGGCGGTGGACAGAAATTATACCTAGGGGTCGAACCGGTACGTGTTCAACCGGGTACAGCAACCGGTACGGGTACCGGTACACATGTACCGGTTGCAATTTTGTGGTGTATGAGAAAGCCACTTTGTTTCTGAACCAAAAAATCCAAACCAAATTGAAAAACATTGATTTTTGATGGAGTTATGCAAGTTTAAAATACTGGCGAAATGCGTGTGTTATCCCACCTGCTGTTCAATCAATGTCATTCGCACCCCACAGGTCATATTCCCGCTGAATCATATTCCGGGGCTAATAATCAAGTCGCTTGCGAAGTTCAGTATGACAATCAACGACCACCCATTGGGTGCGATTTCTGACAGGCCATGTCGGGCATAGGCACGCGAGAGCAGGCAGTGCGCGTGTTTGTCTGCATCATCGTTTGTCTGGCATCATCGGACTGTGTCAAAATTGCAAGCCCCCATAGGTTGACATGAATAAAAGGGGAAGGAAGCACACCAGAAATATGATAATAATAATGAAATGGGATGGAGGGGAGTGGGCAGAGGCTCAATTGGCTCATAATTTGACGCAATTCACAAAATTATGAAAGGGACCACCTGGTGTGATTTAAAGACAGCACATGAATCATAGCTATAGAATAACATGTTATTCTATCAGGTCATATTACATCATCTATAACAAGCAGGGGCGTACCGATAGGGGGGAGGGGGGGAGCTTCCCCCCCCCAAAGCATCAGCCAGCAAAAAAGTTGGTAAAATCACAAAAAAGTTGGCAAAATCGAAGAAAAGAGGACAAAACTGGCAGATACGTGAAAAAAATAAGAAAGAGTTGGCAGAAACAGAAACGGATACACAAACTACTGGCCACAATTGAAAAAGTTGGCAATACGTAACATAGTCTTAAAGTCATTGAAAAGTTGAAAAAGAGAGGCGACAGCCTCCAACTTTTTCATTTTTGGCCGGTGGATTTGGTCTCCATTTGCCAACTTCTAATTTTGGCCCAAAAAAGTAAAGTTGGCAAAACAGAGACCAAAAGATACCGGCAAAAATAAAATATAGATGGAAAATAAACAGGCAAATTCCATTGGCCGAAAAATGAAAAAGTTGGCAAAACAGAAGTCCAAAGTTGAAGCATGTGCTGGCCTGTGTGAGTTGGTAATAAGAAGTGAACATTGCTATTTCGTTTGGCTCAATAATTGTCAGTCAAAAACATTCAAAAGAAGCAACTAAACGATCTTCAATGATTACGAAATCAATCTGCCAGTGTGCCAGTGTCTATGTCAACACCTGAGAGTGCAGTATGGCCCTCTGCTTCTGTCGATGCTAATCACAGCCTTGCTTTGTCGCTTTGTCCCTTTCCATAGCGCAATCTCTCTCTCAACTGTCTACTGATTAACCGTTTCTTCCTTTCCCTATTCTGCCAATTTCCTTTTTGTTTGCATCAGCGGCTGCGCGCCTCCGCGGATGGAGAATTTGCACAAACCCACCGGATTTCAAACCTATAGCCCTGCGCGTCAGATGGCATTTTCGTCTGAAGCATAAACCGCATATACCAAAAATTTGTTTAAAGGCAGGTTTCAGGAGCGAATTCTGACAGCATCCCACTCCCATAGTTGATCTAGTTGAAAAGGCGTCGGGTTTGCAAATCGATGTTCTCATTTATTTGTGGGTTCGAAGACTACTCATGGCAAAAAAATATTCAAAAAGTATTCTTCTATGCACCGCGTAGCAAGTAGGGCGATCAGAGGCATTGGGTAGACATTATAGGCATGACGTTGAGGCAGTGTTGGACGGGTTAGGTCAGGTTGAGATAGCATTAATTAAGTTTCAATTGTGCGTCGATTGTTCAGAAAATTGCGTATGAAGTATAATAGGACTAGGTTGGGAATCCGGCGGGTGTGGCAAATTCGCCCACGGATGTGTGTGGCAAATTTTCGAACACCCGGATGTTTGTCTGCTGCTTTCTACAAGGAATGTTAGGTTTGTAGGTTGTGAACAATGGCACATATAGGGGTACAGAGCGTGCGAATAGGTCTTCTTGGCAGACAAAAAGTGGCCAAAACGGGCAAAAATATATGCTGAAATTGCAAGGTTTGTCGCACTTCTATGGGGGACTCCGTTTTCCACACCCTCCGTAGGGTCTGCCTTGGAACTACGCTGGGGCGCTACCCTTGATTTGGGGTGTCACCCCTCACACCCCTGTCCGGAAGAAAAAGTTGGCAAAATCGTGAAAAAAAGTTGGCAAATTTGAGGTTCTCCCCCCCCCAATCACAGTGCCTTCGGTACGCCCCTGATAACAAGCCCTGTTATTCTATAGCCATGACAATAAATGAACTTGACACTTTCTTCAGATTTTGGTCCATCGGCATTGGAGCACGTGTTGATGACTGACTTTCACTTCCAAGAATAAAAATAAACTGATCCCTCAAATTGTATTTCAACACCTCCCCGCACCCTGTAACTTCCTCATCACTCCTCACCCATTCACAACTGGTCCCTGCTCAGGATGCACGAAGTGAGCAGCCTGCTTTGAAAAGAAATAAGCGACAGACCAAATTAAAAAAGGGAGGTCATTCACCTGACAGTTGGAAAAATTCAATTACGCTCTGCCCCCATGCTGATGCTCCATGATGAGTGCGGCACGCGAAAGAGGAAAGAGTAAGACCAGATGGAAAATTCGAATTGGGCAATGACATTGAGTTTGATCATAAGAAAGGCAGTCGAACATATCTGATGAGGGACAAATACGCATAGCCTGTATCTCTGTGACATGAATCAAGGCCTCGCTAGGGATATTAAATTATAATTAGGGCTTGACCGATGTGGTTTATTTCCGATTTCACCGATTTCCGATTTTAAGTTCTTTTTTGAAGACTACTGGTAAATCCCGATTGCCGATTTTTCATGTCCCCCAGATTTGTAGTTTTGTGGCATGCATGCATTCAGGAAAAAATAATTCTCAAACAATCATTTCCCAAAAACAATTTTTAGCAAATATTGTTCCGCAGCGCATCCCCTTGCAATCTTTATAAATAATGTCCGTAATTTTGAAGCCAAATTCATGAAGCCAAATTCTTGTTCAAACACTCATAAATCTGTTGCGCCTCGGAATTGATGTCAAGGGGGATGACAGTGCAGAAAATCGAAAATTGTCCTTTTGAGCCAGCCCGGTTCAGAGTGCAAGCAGGCTGTCTTCGTCTGCTGCGTTCGGCTTGGGCGGATGACGCCTGCACCATCCAGCCAGAGTTAACAACTGGAAAAGGGCAGGGATTGGGCTGTTGAGTGAGGCTGCGGGAAAGAACATGCGTGTGGCAGGCACTCGGCGCGTGCTCAACGACAGACCCACGAGGAGCCATGGGAGCTGGAGAAATCTGCGCCGTACGAGAGACGGAAAATGGTTGAGTGAGAATGGAAAGACGCCGACGTGGGAAGGATGGGTAGTGGTGGCGGGCGAATATGGAGGAAGGCAAATGAATTTCGGAAAATGAATTTCTGGAAAAAGTGTAAAAACAAATTCGTGAAAGAGGAAAGAACCCAAAAAGGAACAACAAAGCCAAACAGACGCTGCCAGAGACCACTTTGTATCACTTCAAGCCTCCAGGCTCGAAATGAGTTCCTGACAAGATGGTTCCTATACTCGGTCCAACTAAAGAAGACGCGGCGCGAAACACAAGAGAACACAGCGGGTGGAGAGTGGGTTGATGTAGGGCTAATCAAACAAGAAGAATGCATTATTATTATTATGGAGTCAAAAACAGAAAGTGAATCTCGGGTTTCCCCGGAGTACACCCACCGCACGGGCCGAAACCAAGTAACGGTGAGGGTTTGCACTGCGGGTTTGCACTGAGGGTTTGCAATTATTATTATTATTATTATTGATTTGCCTGGGTACAATTATCACTCGTTCCGCCCGACAATCCTCCATTCTTATAGTAAAACGCGAAATCGAATGTTCCTTTCTTCGAGCGGCAGCGTTGGCCGAGTGGTCAAAGCGCCCGACTATCATTCTTTACTTGCACTGGGTTATGGGTTCGAATCCCGAGCAATGCAAAATTATGAAAACCTGGTTTTATGGATCTCCAATTGCTCTGGGATTTTCACTTTTTTGGAGATTGTGGTGGGTTCTGCGTCTTCCTAAGCATGGCTCTGACAATAAAAACAACGGATGGAGATGCGAAGGGCATCTTCGCGCAACGCATTGCGGCTCGCTGATCCATGCTAATCCGCAAAGAAATTTCGAACGGCGTTCTCATGCATGGTTGGAACACTGTTGCGCAAAATTGTCCCTTTCAGTCTTCTAGTCCACTTGTGAATTACCTGAGCTTGTAAAAAACTTGCAACAGCAAGCATATACTGCATATATAACTGGAAATGGGTTCATAACACATGGCCTGCCAGCTTGCTGCGCCACTCGCAAGCAAAAAGTCGGTGGGAGCTATCAGGAAAAATAACAAAATGACATTATTTCGAAGGGGCGGCGTCAAATGTGCATATCCCTGCTTAAATTTTCGTGCCGCGTCTTCTTCAGTTGGACGGAATTTAGACCATCTTGTTTTTCGGCGTATTCAACTATGGGCAAAGCAAGTGATAAAGGGGGGGGGGAAACCTTCGCGCAAACTTTTTTTATTTTTCAACCGATTTGGTTCAAACTTTGCACACATTTTCAGGTCACTTTAACTAAGATCTGTGCAAAATTTCACACCCCTTGTGTTACTGGTTTGCCAGTTGTAGCCAGTTTATACGCAAAAAGTAGACTAAACTTTTGATCGCTGCAGCGCCTAAACCATTGGAGCTAGACACCTCTAGTTTGCGCCAAAGTGATCCAAATGGAGCCAGAATTTGGGTAGAAAGGTCAGTATCCTCCTGCCTAACTTCATTTTTGCTTCCGAATTCAATTAATCCTTATCGCGTCAAAAAGCGGTAAATTTTTACTGCCATAATTTCAAAATGCACTTGTATCATGAAAATACCATATGATAGTCTGATTTTGACCATTCCACCCAATTTAGGACACTTTTTTACATAAGTATGCCAATTTTTAACCTTCCATGTTGTTCCCAAGCTGAGAAATAGCATTCAAAAGTTTACCGAACATAGAAAATCTTAGTTCCGAGTAAATTGAAGATTTGTGAACAGGTGATTTTTTTTATCGGAAAACATAATTGTTGTGTCATCGCCAAACTTTGTCATGTAAAATCTCGGCCAAGGACCAACCTAGAAGGTTGAAATTTGGCACACTCATGTAGAAAGAGCTCCTGATTTAGATAAAATAGTCACATTCACTCTGAATTGCTTTTTAAACAAAGGTAGTCTTTAGTCTTATCAATTAGCGATTGATTGCATTTTCGCATAAAAAATTCATTGAGATGCCTTCGCATTTGTATCCGTAACTTCTAAACCACGTGGAATTTCAAAAAACCGTTTACACCACTGGAACCAGCAGATTTTCGCACATAATTTCAACTAAAAAACCAGAAATGCCATTTTTAGCCATTTTTTGAACAACCGTAGGTTCCCCCCCCCCTAAAAGGGCTTTGAGTTTCGCTTCCTTGTATGCGTGTTAAATTTTGAGTAAAATAAACAACGTTACTGTATAAAGATCAAAGAGTTCGGCCAACAACAAAGAGTTCACGTAAAAAACTTTCAGCATAAAAACTTCTGTCGATTTATTTTTTTTTTATAATTGCAAGATGGAGCCTTGCGGAGGCATTTTTTACATTTGTGTTTCAGAGATTTCTGAGATATCTTCATTTTGTTCTCCATTTTCACATTTTTTAATTCTTTGTCTCGTTTTGCCCACGCATTCGGCTTTCGGCTTTCTGCGCAAGTTGTCCTGCTTTCAGAAGGAGAATCACCTCTAAAATAGCAAAATAGAAATTCCAAAACTTTTGCAATTGAATTCTTCTCCGAACCTTCCCATTGCAAAAAATGCTGTCAGCATTTCCTCTCCCCCCCAAGAAAAGATTGGACAGATTGGGGGATATGGGCTTTTTGCTTCAGCATTGATTCAAAGCAGACATCATGCGAATTAAGGTGGCCGAAACACAAAGTGTATACAACACAGCTCAGCCGAAGCGCTGGACTATCTTTAAGCACTGCACACTTTCCACAGAACGCCGAATGCGATGGGGGATGCATATACGTTTGCAAGAGAGACGAGAGTGGGAGGAATTGGACCAGTGCAGTTAACATGCCAAAGGAGAAGGAGATGGGAGTCGGTTCTGCTCTCATGATGGCAGCATCATGTGTTTGACAGCGCCAACAACTACCTTTGGCCAATCAAGACGAGGCTCAGCCTCTTCCTATGATGAGCTGGTGTCGGAAATGTAATAATGCGTCCGGACCGAATCCAGTCTGGCAGTCCGGCGGTCCGGAATTCAGGGACCGCCCCGTCCCGGAACGTGAAATAAATGAGAATTCATTGACGAGAATAGTGACAATAATAACAACTTTTTTCTTTTCATTTTCATTCGGTATTTATTCTCATTTTATTCCGAATAAAACGAGAATAAATACCGAATGAAAATGAAAAGAAAAAAGTTAGTCCAAAAAATAAAATGAAATAAAATAGTAGAATAGATGCAAACTGATAACAAAAAGAAAAATAAAAACAAAAAAGAAAGAAACACAAAAGGACACCAAAAACTAAACAAAAAGCGAAACACAAAATGACAGAGAAAAATATGCAAAACATGAGAATGCAACAGACCAGTGCAACAGACATGCAGCAGACCAATAAAAATTGAAAGTTTTTGCGGGTGTGGTGATCGAACGCGGACCTCCCGATCATTAGTCAAACGCCTTACACCACTCGGCCAAGCTGTCGTCGTGCATTATTCAGATATTTGACTGCGCTTTTATGGAGTGCGACAATGCTTCATGATCAGTGCTGCCGTGGCGCTGTGTTTCAGTCGGTTGGAGATGTCTCTGTGGCGCGTGTCACATGCTCCCCCATCATGCGCCACTCGTTCACCGTGCGATGGTACTGATCTTTTTTATGTCTACAAAATTACTTTTTCCTGCCCGTTGTTAGGACTCCCCATTCTTAATAGATAAGAAATATTAATAAGTGAATTTTTGAGCTTTTCATTGCGATGCAGGGTTTTAACTGTCTTTTTTTTTCGCTCTGACTCTCAGTTTTGATTTTTGAATTTGAATTCAAAGAAAATCGAAAATAGCAGAACATCAGCCCTTTTTTCGCCACAGGTTGCACTTCCAAACAGGGATATCGGCTTTCCACTTTTAGATCAAGTTAGTGTGGGCAGTCGAAAAATTGATAAATTGCATCTCAAAATATCGCGTTATCCTGAAGATTCGTGTTGCGTTTCTGCCTTGGCCAGTGGTTGACCTTCGTGTTTGTGTTCCGCATAAAGATATCGTGTGTTTATTTGCACCAGGCACACGGCATCGGATTGGGTGTTTCACTTTTTCGTGGCGTGCACTCATCAGCTGACCAAAGAGGTTTTGCCCTTTTTCGACCCCATTGTAGGAATTAACTTGATCCTTTCTTGATAATGAATTCTTGATTGTGAATCGGAATAGGCCATTTTCACCAGGCCCTGATACCAAACAAAACCACTGCGTTTCCAACCTTTGAAAATTTTGCCACCGGTGAGATTCTGCACGGTTAGCCAACGGGACATTCTGCTTTTGGCAACACGGTTGATCGTCAACGGTAGCACCACGGCTGATGAGAAAAAACTGCATATTGGCCCAATAGCTGGCTACCCGTGTGTGGTTTCTTGGGTCTATCTCTTCTCTTCCCTGACATCTCTCTCCCTCTATCCCCCTTTTTTCACCCCTCTCTCTCTTGCCTTCTCGCACCTCCCAGCAACATCTTCTCTCCATTCCATTTTCCCTGTTTTATACGAAGCCATGCTGCCATACACTTCATTTCCTTTGCATGTTTTCTTCCTTCTGTTCTGTTCGTTTTTGTGCTCTTGTGTGACACGTGTTCGAAATTCAGAGATGTGCCAGTCCGCGTTCTCTCTTTGACAAAAGTAGTCAAATGACATTCAAATGCAATGATATTGGTATTTTTGGAAAGCTGAAAGCTTCCTTTACAACTCTTCCAGAGGTCGAAACCATGTTTCAACTGAAAAAATCTCACAATTTTTGAAAATATTTGTGAAGGACACGAAATTTAATCGCATCTCAACTCCAAAACTTTCATTCCACAAATGATATTGGGGTTTACCTGCAAAATGTGTGAGATTATTTCACACGCCTGGATTCGCCTATGCATCAACTATCCGATACAAAGAGTTTCATCAAAATTGATCACATTGATAAAGAGAAAATTGAGATTTTGTTGGCGGAGCCCCGCGTCTGTCCACAACGCCAACGGGAATTTTGTGAGGCAAAACCATCCACTGATTTGACGTCACATTGCTCGCGAGCCGGCCTGTTATCTCGGAGGCACCGATCCGGTGGTGCGGAAAAGCATCAAACGGAATAGCCCCAACACGGAAAATCGTCAACAAATGCACTCGAATTCCGGAGCTTGACATTTTTTGTCAAATACCGGAATTGCGTCAACACGTAAAAGCCCCAACACGTAAAAGCCCCAACACGGAAAAGCGTCAACACGGAAAAGCCGCAACACAGAAATGCATCAAGAAGGAAAAGCCCCAACACGGAAATGCCTCAACACGGAATTGCCCCAACACGGAAAATAGTCAACATATTTTTTGTCATGGACCGGAAAAAGCATCAACACGGAAAAGACCCAACACGGAATAGCGTCAATACGGAATAGTGCCAACACGGAATTGCCCCAACACGGAAAAGCGTCAACTCGGAATTGCCCCAACATGGAATAGCGTCAACACGGAAAAGCCCCGACTAGGAAAACAACCAACAAGGAAAAGAGACAAAATTCGTGTCGTCTCGTTTCGCCACTATCGTTTTTTGTCTTCACTGTTTCTGGCCCATTTTACGCTTTGTTTTTGCCCATTCCCTTTTTCGCTCTTTTTGCCAATTGTTGCGTGACCACTGCTAGAATATCTGACGGCGGAAATACAGGCCTGGAATTGCAAAAAAGGCCAAAATCAGAGAATATAGAAATCAAAGTACAGCATGGCATGACCACAACAAAGGAGAGAAACTGCCAAAAGAGTGAAGGGACTCACATTTTGCACAAGGCCTGGAATTTGTGAAAAGACAGGTTGCGAGCTATGGAAATCTCCTGCGGTTTTTAGTTGTGGAGACCTATACCTACTTGGAGGATTTTCATTCCTTGTGACCGTGACCTCTCCGCCGTGAGTGGTGAATTGAAGAACAAATTTCAGAACATCCTTCTTTTTGCGAATCATGACGTGACCGACCGTGTAAACAATAGGATGGAAGAAATTCTAACGGTGCACTGCCAAGGGCTCCACCCAGCTGGCGATGCCTCTCCAAACCCCGCAGCTTGGATAATAAGTTTAAATTTTGCGTGCACAATCCAACCGAAAAAAGTCAATTTCATATTTTGTAAACATCGGTCACCTGTGGAATCCGAATTTCTGATCGCGAGATTTAGAGCATGAAGCTCAACCGTGTGACCCATCCAGGCAACTGCGAACCGAAACTGGTATCCGGCACCAGCTAGATGTCATCGGTAATTTAAATGTCATCACCAGGCTAAATGTCATCGGTAATCAGCCCCGCGGCGACCTGATATCAGACATGAATCAGTCGCCCGCCTATAGGGCATGAGATGTCCTGTAGGCGGCCGAGTTGGCGTTTTTCCGTGTCGAGGCATTTCCGTGTTGGGGCTTTTCCGAGTTGGGACTTTTCCGTGTTGACGCAATTCCGGTTTGTGACAAAAAATGTCAAGCGCCGGAATTTGAGCGTATTTGTTGACGATTTTCCGTGTTGACGCTTTTCCGTGTTGGGGCTTTTCCGTGTTGATGCTATTCCGTGTTGGGGAAATTCCGTGTTGACGCTTTTCCGTGTTGGGGCATTTCCGTGTTGGCGCTATTCAGTGTTGGGGCTTTTCCGTGTTGACGCTTTTCCGGTCCTTGACAAAAAAAATTGTTGACGATTTTCCGTGTTGGGACTTTTCCGTGTTGACGCTTTTCCGGCGACCCACCGATCCGGCACATAGATGATAGGATACAGGGTATCCAGGAAATAGTTTGCCAAAATTCGTGATATTCTTGTTTGCCAAAACTAGTTCCCGATGCCAAAACAAATCAAAATTAATCAGTAAACATTGCTTCGGTCCCCCATTAGGCCATTTTAGTCATTAGGTACCATGTTATGACCCCCTAAAGTCCGCAAAATGGAACCACCTGGGGCATTCCATATTCATGGTGTGTGCAAAAGTTCGTCGTACTGTGACCAAATATTATAGGTACACGACAGTTTCTCTAGGGTGAAATAAACAAAAAATGGTCCATGACAAAAAGTTGTCCGAGCACCCAATTCCATGCTGTGACCACCTAAAAATCCAAACAGCCCAAACTGCGGTGATTTTGAGGTGCCTGCTGAGATATGAACTATGAAGCTTGTGGGCCATTGCAGAAGAGCCATACCATAGGTATGTCAAAAAAATGAACAGAAAAATGTTGAGTGAAAAAAGCTCAAACCCTCCATTTCCATGCAATAGCTAGGGCCTACACAAAAACTGCTGAAAAGTTAATTGTTCGGGTGGAGGACTTATTTTCTGACCATATGGCTCACACAGCTTGCTTGATACACAACATGGTTACTATGGTTACGGTTAAGGAATTCAGGGGTTTGAACCTGAGGATTTAGGACAAAACTTGGATAACAGATATCCTAACTCTTGTAAGCAGAATTTTCGGCACCAACAAAAGAAGCAATTGGAAACGTCAAATTCAAATCCACTAGGCAGGTGGCATTTCTCAGCATAACAGTTTCACATAGGTACCTAACCTTTTTTATGCATGGCCATCAACTGTTATTGAAAATGCCTGATTTTTTGCCAATGGGGCTTTGTGGAACAGATCAAGAACATTTATACATAATTACGGAAGTAAAAAAGACTTCCGAGCTAGGTAAAAAATTAACCCACATTAGTTGATCAATACCATGCTTAACATAATAAATCCAATCCCAAGCCTGTACCTAAAATGGTCAACAATTTTACCTTACTACTGTTGCTTTCGCCACAGTTCCACTTAATTCATCTTTAGCACCATCTGCATAAACATCACCCCACAGTGGAAATTTTACATCTAATGATATAACCTTTCTTGAACGATTAAACTCAGCGCGATAGGCCGTCTTTACTCTTTCCCTCTCATCTTGAAAATTACCATCTGCTGGAGGCTAAAAACGAACAGAATTGATATAAATAAAGGGTGATTCAGAAATGTCAAGCATTGCTTATTTTTCACAGCGTGGTGGCAAAATCGACCCTGTGAGTTCTATTTTTGAAATTGATCGTATCGGAAGTGTACCTCCTTGACCATGTTTAGGTTTAAACATGTACAATTTATTCCTGGCTGTGCTCAACGGATACACCGATGAGCTACCCACCTATTTGGTGGACAAAGATACATTTCTCAGAAAAAAACGGAACACAGAAAATAGGTCAGGTTCAATTGGAGGTTCAGAAAATAGGTCAGGTTCAACTGGAGGTTCAACTAACGCACAAAACTTAACCATCCCTGCTCAAATGTGCCAGTTTTCCATTGTGCCCCTATGCTTTTACGGAGTAGGGGTGTGCGATTCCATGTTGATGACTGTCAATTTGGAGATCCAAAATAATTGTGGTAACTATTCTGACGGATAAGACATCCAGGACAGGTTTTGGTAGATAAGCTGAGGATGGTGGAAATTGAAACTTGACCCGCAACACAGGTCAGTCATGTGAAACTTGGATTGTGATGCAATGCACTAGACACTAATGGTCCCAAGCTGTTACGTTTGAAAATATTAGGACGCACAGATCGTGCGCAAGTGCATTTGGAAAAGTGCACGTACGCTTGATGACAAGCAAAAGTGGTTAGTGATTTTGCAAACAACACCCTCTAGAATTCATCTGATACCTACTGGTTACACTTGACCAGCCAAATTTCAAGTTGAAATTTGTTTTCACCTACCATAATAAAATTATCATTCAGAATAGCATCATCCAGAACAGTAGCAAAATATAGTGATAGATTACAGCCATGTATACGTCTCCTGGCAGTTGTTTTGATTGCATCAATCACATGTTGAATTTCCAGAAAGTGCAAGAACACATCTTTCTTCATAGTTTCGCTGTTACGGTGGCTTAAAAAATAAATAAATAAAAAATTATCTTTTTTCACGGTCCAACATGATTGAAAAACGCTATTCCTTGAGTTTTCTTTGTTGCTAGAACTGTTACAGATTGGAACTCTCTTGATGCCAGTGTCTTTGGAAATCAAACCACTAAAGATAGGGCACCTATCAGCAGCATGCCAGCATGGGTGAGATTTTCAATGCAAAACATGGTTGCCACAGAAAGTGTAATTATTTTTCCCGGAGATTCCACATCTGGGTGCTGCCCAGAAGGGGGTCTGGGGGCGGAGCCCCCCAGGAATCGGGATCTGGGGCAGAGCCCCAGCAGGGTTCCAAGGGGCAGAGCCCCAGCAGGGTTACAAGGGGCAGAGCCTCCCCCGCACGCTGAAGAAATTTTGGGGTTCATTTCGAGGGCAAAATTAGTTTTTCTCAGGCCAAATTTGGGTTTCAGAGGCCTTCCCTGGATGATGGCATGAAATGCACTGATACCTGTAGAAAAATTGAGATGTGGGAGAGATTTGCCTACAGTAGGTATCTGTGTTTGGTAACATTTTAAAAATTGTAACCAAGGCCTCAAATTAACTATCACTGGACATTATCCAAAATTTCCAGGAGAATTTGACATTTTCCCAGGATATTCAAGGTTTTCCTGGAGTATTTACAAATTCCAGGATTTCAAGGAGGTATGGCATTGTGGCAACAATGGCAAAAGCAATGGGACATTCGGACAGCAGCACGGCTTCCGGAAAGGCGCACGCTGCTGAGAAGGCGCATGCAGCGGGCACGCGCACGTTTCATCAAAACTGTTCGCATTTGAAAAGTTGAAACTCACACAAATTACGTAAGTTGGAAGTTGAGGCCATTTTATCTGTTCGTAAATGAAGTTAATAGCGACGTTTCGCAGCGCTGCCACGCACTGCTTTATCAAGCAAACTTCTCTGGTAGACAAGAACACTGATATTTGAAAAGTTGCGGAAGGATTCGCATAATTTTGGTGTCTAGAGAGAGAGAGAGGGGGGTAACCCCCCAACCCCCCCTATGGGAATGCCTGGTTGGTATTGCCCACACAGTGTATCTTGCCGCGAAAATAAAAGGAACAAAAACGGACGGACCCCCCCGGATAACGAACCCCGACAGGTGCGTACTACCCCTGTGCCCGGATCCGACGGGGCGAGGTTATAGACCCCCATTTAGAAACTGACCCCCAAAACCCTGGTGAACATGCGCCGGGACATCCGCCGCCCCCAGCTGAAAGTGCTTCGGCGGTGGCTTCTGCCACATTACCTCCAACCACAAAGCAGGGAACCCTCGGCAGCGCATGATATGGTCAACTGAAATAAACGAGATGGTCATTTCTGCTTCTACTTTGCCACACAGCTGGAGATGTCTAAAGGTCCTTATGTGCAAAAAATGTTTAAATTGTTTCATGAAGAGTATCCTGACTTAAAGAAAGATCTCCCGTCGATATTGTCTATCCAAACAAAGATGGCACTGCACCAAACGGAAAAACGGGGATAATCCAAATGTAAAAACTGGAATAACTTGAAATTATGTTTAAATAGATAACAAAGATTGACCTTGTCAGAAAATGATTTGTGGGTGGATTTTTGTTAGGTAGGCCTTCTTTGGGTGGAAATTCACAAAAGTGTGTTGCTCCGAGAACTGTATTCTCTAAAAAGTTGTTCAAAAATTCTGAAAGTTACTCTTGAATGACCAATTGAAACTATAAACCTTCTTTGAAAAAAAAACACACAATTTTCCCTCACAGTATTGTTTAAAAAGTTTTTCCTCACAGTTAAAAAATTGGTAAAACATTTTCAAATGTTTGGATCCGAAGAACCAAGAGGATTACAAGTTACCAAAAAAAAAAAAAAAACTATCAAAATCGGTTGGAAAGTTTTCAATCCTATCTGAAATTGAATAGGTACGTGAAGAAATCTCGTGTAAAGAGGCACCTACCTATCCCCGTTTTGTAGTCCGTGGATCCCGAATGGGAGGTTCAGGGGGAGCCCCTGGCAAAAGCCGGAGCAGCTCGGTTTCTGTAGCTTTTGCCATGTACTGTGCCCCCAGCACCTCCCACTGGGGGCCCCCACCCATGAATTGGGGGCCTGCACTCCTGCGACACAGGAAACTCCTAGTTTTTTTCACCGTATCATCCCCCCAAGGGGGATGAATAGTGGAAAGAAGGGGGTTTGGCGCACCCTTCCAGCTTTTGGTAGACGGAGCCGCCCAAAAGCTGGAGCCTTTTGACAAATTTTGCTTCTCCAAGTGGCATTTTAAGACAGAAAAAGTCACATTATCTTCTGAAATGTGAATTTAAAAACTCATCCACAAAATGAACTCACAAAATCAAGACAACATTAAGCAATTTTCCTGAGTTTTCCAGGGTAAAAAAATTCCCTGAGTTTTCCAGATATTCCAGATTTTCCAGGTTGGTGGCAACCCTGTCACCACACCTATACTTGGTCCAATGAAGGAAGATGTGGTGCGAAAAAACAACAGAGCAGAAATGGGGGAGAGCGGGTGGACGCAGGACTGATCATTTATTAAGAACGATTAATAATTTTGTTTTGCCATGGAGATGCGCTCCATTCTAGTAAAAGGCGAAGTCGGACGCCTCTGTTCTCCAGCGGTAATGGTGGCCGAGTGTTCAAGGCGTCGGACTTTCGATAATTTGTTATGTGGGTTGCGGGTTCGATTCTCGCTCACACCAGAAATGAAGACTGATTTTTTCGATCTGCATTCTATTCTGCAGTCATGTCGCCACGATGTGTTCTCCGGATCATGGGATGGGCCCATGTGAAAAAGTATGTGATAGAGATCGTGGTAAAAGCATCTTTGCTTTGGGCTTCAAAATGAAATGGCCGAATTTTGTGACTTTCTATGCAGAACACTTTTTAGCGTTGAGCATTTCGTTTCACAATTTTCGGAAAGCACCCACAGGAATAGGTATTAGGTACCTACCTGTCGTTTTTATGGTAGTGGTTGTGCCATATCCAAGTTTTTTGCTGAAGGGTGAACCGCAGGCTCAGGCACAGATTTATTGACAATTGGGCTGCAGCCCCAAGCAGCCCACAAGTCCATCCAAAGAAATTTCAATTCCAATTTTCATTCATGGTTGGAACTTCGACGTGGGAAATTGTCTTTTTCGGGCCAACTTATGTAGGTACCTACACGTGGGTTTGGGAAGAGAGCTTGCAAAAATCTTGCAACAGCAAGCACGAAACATGGTTCACAACACGGCCTGGCAGCTTGCTGCGAAAGCACGAAATCCATGGGTGTCGGTCGCCGAGAATAAATTCAACATCTGAAAGGTTCGGGTCGAATTTGCACATCCCTGTAGGGGCCTATCCATTTTCGTGCCGCATCTTCTTCGGTTGGACCGACTTTAGGTAGGTAGGTACCTACTGTTTTTAAAAGCCTTTCTCTGCATTGTCAGCTGCGAATTTTTGAGCCGTCTCACCACTATTCCCCTCTCTCTGGTGGGAATAAACATGAACTTTTTGTACCCTAGTGCCATTTCTGAGCTACTGAAATGGTTCCACCCATGGGGGGAACCATTTCACAAGGTTCCCTGCTGTTTGGTAAAGGGATCCATGCCATAAGTACCCTGCCCTTGATGCACGTTTGCTATCAACCACTTCCCTTCCGCATGAGATTTCACACTACGGTATCTACCTTACGAGGTAGGTACTCGCGGAATAAAAAACGAGATGGCATACGGCCTCTGATATGCCAGTAGCAAAGACATGAACTTACAATCCATTGGAGACATGATGCACTTTTTTTGAAATAACCTGCATATCGTTCACGCTTAGACTAGCTGTAGGATGACTGATGAATAACCTGAAATAATGTTTAAATAGATAACAAAGAATGACCTTTCAGAAAATGAATATTGTGGATGGATTTTTGTTAGGTAGGCCTTCTTTGGGTGGAAATTCACAAAAGTGTGTTGCTCCGAGAACTGTATTCTCTAAAAGTTGTTCAAAAACTCTGAAAGTTACTCTTGAATCACCAATTGAAACTATAAACCGTCTTTGGAAAAAACACAATTTTACCTCACAGTTCAAAATAGGTAGAACATTTTCAACAATGTTTGGATCCGAAGAACCAAGAGGATTACAAGTTACCAAAAAAACTATCAAAATCGGTTGGAGGGTTTCCCTGCATTGGGCCAGTTTGCAGCATTGGGTAATTGACCGACTCTCATAAAGAATAAAAAATATCAAGGATTCTTCATTTAAAGTTAGAGCGGCCTCCTAAAAAAAAATGAAAGGTCTCCTGCACACATCATGAATGGGGTCCTATTTCTTTTCCAACCCACTTATTTTTAAACCTTTTTGCGACATTTTTAAATGTTTGTTTTTCATTAGCTTTGATCATCCTGCAAAATTCAAATGCAGTAGCTCTCAGTCGTCTCTCTGGGTGAATCGCACAAAATTTCAAAATTAAAAAACATGTTCCCAGATCTCACCTGTAAGGATAGAAATTCTCAGGCAGTTTACGATGTTCATTCATGACAATGTGCGCATCTGCTTTCATATGCCTTTTGATCAGATCACAGACCCTCTTACGTTTATCATAATTCAGGCACGAGATAACCACCGTAAAATCTCTGAATGAAATAAATAAGAAGAAAGGAAATTAAATTCGAATTTATGAAGAGAAAATGGGAACGGGTGGATATTTCACCAGATATTCCACAATCTGGACCAAAATTGTATTGCCAATCTGAAAAAGTGACTGGACACTGTTTACCCCTTGCGTGTTTGTTGGTAACAGTTCCATAAAAGAGTCAGGATGCTGCTATCTAAATGTAGCCTTGCAATTAAATGCTCGACCATTTGAAGAATGCTGCCACAAAATTGTGCTATTTTGTGGGGGGTGCTGCTGCCTGTGGACAAAGTGTCAAAACTGTGCACGAAACCTAAGGTTTCCCCTCTAGTCAGGTGTGGGAGACAGGGGATGAGGCCAATTATGTCCTGAACTGAACGACATTCGCATTATGAGACCCCTCAAGAGTGTTAGATTCCATGGAGTGGAAAACTTCTGGACCTGATTTAGAGAAATTATCTCCAAGAGATGTAGGTATTTACTAACAAAATATTCCTCACTTCCTTGACATGGACTTTCTTCACGAAATCAGACCTCAGTAAGCATTGACAGTTGATTGATTGAGCAAGAGAGTCAAGATCCAGTTTCAAATCATATTCTCCACTTGCAGGATATTGTTGAAGAGCCTGTATGGACATAAAAAGAGATAGGTATGAGGAAAAAACTTAGGTACCTTGTGAAAAAACCTAAGAAAGGAAAAGGAACAGTGGCGCGTCATCAGGGGAGACAAGGGAGACAGTGTCTCCCCTGCAAAAAAATTGGAAAGTGTGGAGAATTCCCTTCTAGATGAATTGTTTAAACATTCCCGCACTTTTATCAAATTAAGATCTCCGATCAAGATATCCTGCATTCCTGCTCGAGAGGCATTTTCAAAACAGAAATCAACAGAAAATATCGCATTCTTTGCGCCCATGCATATGCTCGCCACTCACGCCTCATTGGCGCTGGGGTTGCTGCGCAGCAGGGTGCGCTGCGAGACAAGCAAAGCGTGCGTTTTCGATTCTCTCTCCAAGAGCGATCCACACTGCATCACTTGCCGCCTACCTCACCTCCCACTACTCAGCTGGCCCAGCCTCTGCTTTTCTGAATGCAAATCCAGCACCCAAAAGCATCCTGGGTAGACGTTTCAAGATTTGTCTACCACAGCATTGAACAGAGAGAAGGGACAACAGAACACCGCACTGCAGCACCTGCCCGTTCCCATCCACACACACAAGCAGAGCGTCCCTGTTCTGCAGATGGAAATGCATGAACGGCCGCTCGAATGTTGTGAGAATGCACAAGCCTGTATCATTGCTGCATCAAATGGGTGTTGTAAGGGGTGTTTCAAGAAATGTGCTCGAATATTTCGCCTGCTCTTTCCTACACGGGCTTCACGCCTTCCGGCTCCTTCTTTACCAAATACGCAGTGGCCCCCATTCTTTTTAGGTATTTTCAGCACACCTGACTGTAGGATTGCCATGAAGGAGCAATTTCCAAGCCGATCGCCAAAAGAATGTTATTTTTTTATATTTTCGGAGATTGGCTAAAATCGCCCTGCAAAAATTTCTTCAATCTGCCATGTGCCATGCTATAAAGAAACCTTGCAAATTATGAAGGAGCAATCTTTACGGAGATTTTTCTTCTAAACGTAAGAGGGTAACTAAATGATTTAAAAGGTTTCTTATTTTGGGGGTTTTCAGTTTTCACCTAGTTGAGTTCCTGCCGAAATTCAATTTCGAGTTTTCTGGCTTAATTGCACTATTGAAACTTTTGCAGCTAATTCTTTGTCAATTTGGCAATATTTTCGCCCGAAACTGCCTCTCAAAAGTATGGATTTTCAATTTTATAAGTGTCTACCTTGTTCATTTGGTCACGCCGCGCCACTGAAAAGGAAACTGCAAAGCCTGAAGTTTTTTTATCCAGAACAACATGTGGTGCCAAACTCGAATTTTCTAATAATTTTTTTTTCATTTTTTAAACTTTTCCCTTTTCCACATATTTTTAAATAATTTTTCATACATTGGTCAGAAATTGATCTCCGAAATATCTGTTTGTTTGTTTGTTTTTTTTTTTTTTTTATTACTAAAGGATTAGTAACTTGCTCAATGCTCAATGGAAGAGATGGAAGGCATCTCAGTTCCCTCACCCATACCCTGTGATAGACATGCACGTGCCTGCGCTTGGCTTTGGGCTCCACTAAAACACTTTACAAAATCGCTTAACGCTTGACACTGAATGCTTGACAAAACTACTAAAACACTTCAACATGCACTTGACACTTAACAATTCAGGGATGTCAAATTTTTTTAATTTTCTTGTTTTTGCAGATACGCTTGACGCTTAACACTTTAATGCTTAACAAAACGACTAAAACACTTAACATGCACTTACGCTACTTAACATCTCTAACGATTACAATTCAGGGATGTTCAATTTTTTTCTTGTTTTTCCTCGTTCATTGCAAATATGCTGGACGCTTAACGCTTAACAAAACGACTAAAACACTTAACATGCACTTAATGCTACTTAACTCACTTGACACTTCAGAGATGTTCAACTTTTTTCTTGTTTTTCCTAGTTTATTGCAGATATGCTTACCGTAACGCTTAACGCTTAGCAAAACGACGAAAACACTTAGGGTGGGTTGCAATGGTACCTAGTAAGGCTTGTATTAGGCTACTTTTAACACAAAGTCGTTCGTAAATGGTCTGAAGTAATTTTTGGGTTGCTATGGTTTGAAGTAGCATTGCTACTTATCGGAAATTGCTATCGACCCGACGAAAAATTTACTACAGCTCGACCCCTCTAGTAAAGTCTGTAGCAGCCTGGATTGATTGCGGTTTTAAAAACAAAACTCGGAATTTGAAACATTTCTAAATTTTGTTTGCAGATTGACGTCAAAAATTCTTGTTTAAACGCGTGTGCAATACTCTTGTTAGGTATCAAAAAACTTTATTCTAAAATGACTTGCGTAGGCCCTACTTCAACTTGAAATATTGGTTTAAAATTGTTGACCCTTTTTGGAAAAATGACCTTCCTATATATTTTCCGATGCAAACTGGGTGCAAACGCCACCAAAACAAGAAATGGGGGCTATGATACCAAGAGGGGAGCTCTATTTTGAAACGTCAGCACAAAAAAGCGCCGCATCGAAATTCTCATTTGACCCGGAAAATCGCTTCTAAAAATATTGGAACATGGATCAGTCAGAATCGATCCAGAATCATATCAAAAAAGAATCTTTTTAAAAAGTTTCATGAGACCACGATATCACTGCCAGCAGTTGAAAGCCGAATTAGAAAAGCGTTTGAAAAAGACACCGATATGCATCGTATAAGCAAATAGAAGTAGATGCTTCAAATTTGATTTACTGGGTGCACCAATTTGCTGAATTTCGATGAGACAATGCGGTGAGTCAAAATTCCAAACACCGCCTTACCGATGCATCCTACGCATCTGTTGCATCCCGCGCACCCGACGCATCCCGTGCATCTCATGTCGCTCCTGCCTGCATCCCGCTATACGATGCATCCGCGAATCCAGTTCATCCCACGAATCCGACAGCATGGTAGCCGATGCATCAGCTTGCCGACTGTCTATCTATTTTCTATTTTTTTTTTTATTCTATTTCATCTTCTCCCGCGCATCCGATGCATTCCGGGAACCCGGTGCATACCACGCATCCGACGCCGAGCGTATGAGCCCCTGCGTGTGAGGCAAGCGTATGACGCTTCGGAAACTGCAGTTTAGGGTGCGCGGGATGCATCGGATGCGCGGGATGCATCGGAATCGCGGGATGCATCGGATGGGAGGAATGCATCAAAGATGAGGCGCGGAATGCATCGGAGGCACCACCTGATGCATCGAATGCGCGGGATGCATCGGATGGAAACTGGGATCTAACATGAAGAGCAGGATTCATGGAATCTGAAGCGCGGGATGCGTTGGAGGCGCGGGATGCATCGGTTTCGCGGTTTTTCGAACTTTAACCAATGCGGTGTTTGGAAATATGACGCTTCGGAAACTGCAGTTTAGGGTGCGCGGGATGCATCGGATGCGCGGGATGCATCGGAATCGCGGGATGCATCGGATGGGAGGAATGCATCAAAGATGAGGCGCGGAATGCATCGGAGGCACCACCTGATGCATCGAATGCGCGGGATGCATCGGATGGAAACTGGGATCTAACATGAAGAGCAGGATTCATGGAATCTGAAGCGCGGGATGCGTCGGAGGCGCGGGATGCATCGGTTTCGCGGTTTTTCGAACTTTAACCAATGCGGTGTTTGGAAATATGACGCTTCGGAAACTGCAGTTTAGGGTGCGCGGGATGCATCGGATGCGCGGGATGCATCGGAATCGCGGGATGCATCGGATGGGAGGAATGCATCAAAGATGAGGCGCGGAATGCATCGGAGGCACCACCTGATGCATCGAATGCGCGGGATGCATCGGATGGAAACTGGGATCTAACATGAAGAGCAGGATTCATGGAATCTGAAGCGTGGGATGCGTCGGAGGCGCGGGATGCATCGGTTTCGCGGTTTTTCGAACTTTAACCAATGCGGTGTTTGGAAATCCCTCTAAAAAGCCTCGTGGTAAAAAGGGCAATAATAAAAAGGACAATAAAAAAAAAAACCCTAAAAAGGAAAGTGACTTTTGTGCTCCACGTAAGAAGGCCCATTCGATTGGATGCAGCTGCGTGTTAAAAAAAAAGAATTTATTCGTCATCCCCAAGTCAACACCAACGAAATGACGAGATCCCTGAACCTATGACAAGAGAAAACCTAAATAGGTACGTTTTTGGTTTCCAGATGCATCTGTGACAGCCTTGGCTGAAAATACAGTCACACAGGCCCCTTTCATCAGATGCATGATTGTCGCTGAAAAATGGGACGAAAAGCTTTGCTCCGCAAAAAGATTGTTTTCTCGCATTCCGAGAAATGACAATCGGAGTCGACAATGTAATATGAAACCTTGGTCTGTTTTGCGCCATTCTCCTCTTTTGGGCCCCACTTGCGGTTGACGGAAAACAAGGAACCTCCACGCTCAACTGTGATTGCATCTGCTGATGGTGTTAAACATATGCGAAGCCGCCTAAGAAACTTGAGTGTCCAAAAAACGAGAATGCGGGATGTTTTCTTTTTCTTTTTCGAATGACGGGGAACCTACACGGAAAGCAGTGATAATGCAGCAATGCAGAGGTTCTGATCTTCCGCAACGTCGAAAACATTCACATGAGGGATTCAGAACAATTGTTATCCAATGAAACAAAAAGCTGACCACGTGGATCGCCTTCCTCGCAAACAAATCTGCTGCTCGCACTGCCAAAACAATCGAAAGGCAGTACTGGTCATCGGCACAAAACGTCCGCAGTTAAAAGAAAGAAAAGAAGGGAAAAAATCTTTGTTTTATGAGTGTCCCGAAAGGCAGAGTAGTCTCAAACGTTCACAGTTTTCATGGGAAAATGACTCGATTTCAGAATACAAGCTCTAAGAATAATGTTGCCATTCACCAGTCTTAACTTAGTAAAAAACATCCTCAATTTCCATCCATTGGAAAAAAAAAAAAAAAAAACACGCTTTCCCGTGCAGTCTTTCGATTTTAATTAATTTTTACGTCAAAAGTAAGCACGGATAATGGTTGGAGGTGCCGATTTCAGGCACTGCCTTTTGCGAAATGGGAAAGGACATTTAAATCCCTATAACTCTTTGCAGTGCGATTTAATTGACGCACCAGCAAGCCTGTAGCAGCTGCGTTTTGTCGTAAACCAATGTAGTTGTTACTCAAGAACCTACTTCCAAGCATAGCAACCCGATTTTTCACGTCAGAAGTAACAACAATAAAAGTAGACCTAACTTCGTCGCAACTTGCTACAGAGCATAGCAACCCACCCTTAACATGCACTTAACGCTACTTAACATCACTTAACGCTTAACAATTCAGGGATGTTCGACTTTTTTTCTTGTTTTTCCTAGTTTATTGCAGATATGCTTGACACTTAACGCTTAACAAAACGACTTCCCTGGTACCTATGTTGAACCTCGCTGTTCACAATAATTGATGATTGCCTTAATGGCATGAAAACCTGTCGAACAGAGTAAATCTGATAGGTACCGATACTGACTAAAACACTTAACTTGCACTTTTCGGTTCTTAACATCAGTTAACGCTAAACAAAACGACTAAAACACTTTACATGCACTTAACGTTTAACAATTCAGGGATGTCCATTTTTTTTAATTTTTTTGTTTTTGCAGATACGCTTGATGCTTAACACTTTTAACGCTTAACAAAACGACTAAAACACTTAACATGCACTTACGCTACCTACTTAACATCACTTAATGATTACTCAGGGATGTTCCACTTTTTCTTGTTTTTTTGCTCGTTCATTGCAAATATGCTGGACGTGGACGCTTAACAAAGCGACTAAAACATTTAACATGCACTTAACGCTACTTAACATCACTTAACGGCTGGGATGTTCAACTTTTTTCTCCTAGTTTATTGCTGATATGCTTGACGCTAAACGCTTAACAAAACGACTAAAACACTTAACTTGCACTTAACGCTACTTTACATCACTTAACTTTTAACAATAATTCAGGGGTGTTGAACATTTTTTTTGTTTTTACCTCATTTATTGGAGATGTGCTTGACGCTTTCCACTTAACGCTCAACAAAACAACTAAAACACTTAACATGCACTTATTGCTAGGTAGGTTACTTAACATCAATTAACGCTTAACAATTATTCACTATTCAGGGATGTTCAACTTTTTTTTTATTTAAGCTGACCGTACATGGGTCAACAGTGTTCTTCCACAATGTACGGCAATGTTCAAAACAATGTTGACCCGAGGAAAAACAAGAAAAAAGTTGAACATCCCTGAATTGTCAAGTGTAAAGTGATGTTAAGTAGCATTATGTGCATGTTAAGTGTTTCAGTCATTTTGTTAAGCGTTAAGCGTCAAGCATATCAGCAGTAAACGAGGAAAACAAGAAAAAAGTTGAACATCCCTGCCGTTAAGTGATGTTAAGTGCATGTCATGTGTTTTAGTCGTTTTGTTTTGCGGAAAGTGTTAAGCGTCAACCGTATCTGCAAAAACAAGAAAATTCAAAAAAATTGGACATCCCTAAATAATAATTGTTAAGCGTTAAGTGCATGTTAAGTGTTTTAGTCGTTTTGTAAAGCTTATAAGTGATAAGCGTTAAACGATTTTATTAAGTCTTTTAGTAGAGCCCCTTGGCTTTTCCTGATTTTACTTTTGGGATCGCATTTTGAGCAAAATCCTGGCCACATCCTGGCCACACGAGCTAAATCCTGGCCACTAACATCGTATATTATACGATGTTGGTGCCCTGGTTTTTGCCTCCATCACTGGCCATCCGCCATTTCCAGCTGAGGTCGTCAAAGTTTCACTTAGTTAGTTCTGATGGCATACCATAATATGATGTACTGTTTTTTGGCACTGGAGAAAAGGGCCTTAAACTCAAGAGCGCAGTGATTGCTGACTTCTCATTGAAAAAGGAGGAATACCTTACAAAGTACAAACAGAAATCAATTCGTGAGGCTATTGAGCCGTGTGATGTCGAATTTCACTCCAGGCATAATGTTGCCGATGACAGCCTAATAAACCCAGTGATTTGGCCTCTGACGTCACCTTACGATCCATTCTAAGTGAGGCTGCTGGCGCTGGCTGTTCCCCCCGACTGGATAAAATCATCGAATGTCAAAATCGTCAACACGAAATGTTAAGCTCTATGGAGTCTCAACTGGAAATGCTGTCCTCCTCGACAGGCATGATTTGTCTCAACAAAAAACTGGTCACTGTAGAGCAGTTAGTGCTGGCTCTGGATACTAAACTGGACGACATTGTACGCGAGATGTGTGCCGTTTCCAACTCTTCTGTGGCTAGTGCTGTTCTTCCACACCATCAAAACTTAGTTGGTGGTTTGGATGGTCAAACCTCTGACTGCACCGTCATCCTACGCACTATTTCTGGCACCACCCAGATACATGTAGGTCCTGCTGCTTCCTTCCATCGAACCAGTTCTCAGTTGCACTCTCCTTCCCGGAAGGTGACTAGTTCAGACCCTTCGTTACCCCTGCAGCAAAATTCGGTCCGACACCTTAAAAATGGCATTGTGACTGTGGGTGATTCCAATGTTCGTCATTTATACCCTTTTGTCAATTTTTTTCCAAATGCTTACTGTCGCACTTTTTATCGCTCTGGAGGTACCTAGGTAAGGTGGCTGATATGTTTGACATTTGTAAGCGCCTAATCACTAGTAGGTATAACTTGTAAGAATATCCTATTGACTCTCCATGTTGGTGTCAATGATACCTATAAGTTCTAGGTCTATTCCAGATATTATACATGATTTTGACATGTTGAGTTGTATAATATTCTTAGCCTAAACCCGAATCTTGATAAATGCATAAAAATTGCAGTCTGTAGTTTGCCTCTTGTCTTGCGGTCTGGTTTTGATATTGGAAAATTGATGCTCTTAACATAGCACTAGCTCAATGGTGCATTCGTAGAGGTGTTAAATTTGTTGACCTCACTCGCATCCAGAAATTCTCTGTACCTGCTCCTCAAATGGAGCCCGTTCACTTTCAAACTGTCTTGTTTCTCATTTCCGTGATTTTTTGTTTTTGGGAGGGCCTTGGTTAGACTCCGCTGGGTTTTCTACTTCAATAGCAGCTAAAAATACAATGACTGATTCTGAATCAACTGGTACCTCTCAGTCTTGTTTGCCCAAAGTTCTAAAACCTCCTAGTCAAATGAATGATTTTTCTGGCTTCTCCAGGAGGGCCGATGCAAACCCTCTCAGTCACTCTGCATCTTCATTAGTTCAGTCTACAAGTAAGAGATCAACAAAAATAGGTACCTTTTTACAGGATAATCTTGCTGAACGTTAGAGGCTTGAGAGGCAAGATGAAAGAGTTGGCCAGTATCTTGTCATCTTAGAGCCTGATGTGTTCATTTTAACGGAAACTTGGATTAATCCCGACATATCTAGTCGTGAGGTCTTTCCTGCTGAATATAGTGTGTTCCGTAGGGACAGAAGTTTGCATGGGGGTGGTGTGGCTATTGGTGTTAGGTCAAATCTACCCTCAGAGCTTTTAATACGGCATCTGGTGAAAATCAGGAGTTTTTGGCTTGTAAATTCTTATCTGGTGAAAATAGTTGTCATCCCTTGATTGTTGTGGGTGCTTACAGGCCTCCTTCTTGTACCGGAGACATATTTTCATCATTGACCAGCTTCCTTCAGAAAATTGGTGCTGACTCAAAAAGTTGCAAAATGGTTAATTGTTGGCGGGGACTTTTACGGCCGTATGCACCAAAGCCACTAACACTAACCCTAACCCTAAGCTTGAAAAAAGTCAATTCCACATTCAGATGCATCTTTCTCAAAGATAGAAAATGAATACTTTTGTGCGTAAAAATCAAATTTTCCAACAGAATTCTAAACATCACATTTTTTATGTATAGAATTTTATTGAAAAATTTCATTTCTGTGCACAACAGTATTCCTTTTCCATCGTTTAGTAAGATGCATCTTAATGCGGAATTGACATTTTTCAAGCTTAGGGTTAGGGTTAGTGTTAGTGGCTTTGGTGCATACGGCCGTTAATCTTCCTCACGTAAATTGGTCATCGTTGATGGTTCCCAGTAGTCTACCAGATACAGTTATTTCTAATAAGTACCTCTCCTTTTTACAGGATTTTCACTTAAAACAAATTGTAAATGTTCCCACACGGTCGACATATTCGGTCTCGTAACATTTTGGATCTCTATTGTTAGGCCTAGTGACTTTGTGAAGGATGTTGTGGTCATGGAGGGATAGAGTGACCATAAGTTGGTTTATGTCGATTTAAATCTTGTCAAAGTTGTTTCAGCATATGAAACACGTTTCTCTCCAAGATTCAATAGAGTGAACAGACCCTTCCTCAGGGATGCCATTGAGAAAGATTTTGCAGTATTTTTTCGCATATAATGTGTCTCTTTAAATCTTGAACAAATTTGGGAGTTATTCTGTGGAATTGTTTTGAGGCACCAAGCTGCAGTTTCACTGCTTGAGTTCAAGGCAAGTTCACGCCCTTCTTGGTTCACCATGAAAATTAGAAACTTAGTACACATGTAAGCGGAGGTTTAGGTTGAGGGCTCATTCTTCCCGACAAAATGAGTCCCACAGAGTGCTTCTTCAGGAATTGAATGATGCAAAACATGCTGCATATGAAAACTACATTTCGGGTCTGTGCAATGGAGGTCAGAAAAACAATTACAAAAGGTTATGGAACCTGGTTAGGGCAAATCGTAGTACATATGAGTTCATTCAATGTTTATCTGATGAACAAGGGTGCATTAGGCATTCAGATTTAGAAAAGGCTAATCTGTTGAATGCTCATTTTGCTGGTGTTTTTTCTGCAATGACTAAACCAGTTAGGGGCGTTTTGCCATGCAATACTGAAGCTTATGTGGATGATCTAATTACTGTCCCTAAGTTAGTGAAGTGGATAAAGAGAATGCTTAACACTGTAACGGCGAAGTAGGTAGGATGTGCCTAATCCATTTTCTTTCTTCTATTCCTCTAGGTGGGTGGGGTGGGTATTGGTCTTCGTATCTGTTCCAGGTAGTATGGCTTTGACCTGGAGTTGAGCAGATATGCTGTAGGTCCACTGAGACCTGATTTGGTGGTGACCATGTCATTTGGGTCACTTAACATGAATAGAAGATTTAGTCTGGTTTGGAAATGGTTGGGTTCCTCAGATTAAGATTGAGAATTTAAAAGAAGATCTACTTTTCATGATTGGTTGAAGATGAATCCATGTTGGAAACTTCACCTCAAAATAAATTGTGTTCAACAAGAGATTTGAGGTCGATTCAATTTGGACTGATAAAAGGGGAACATTGGAGTGATGTTCCCGAGTTCTTTAGACTCATAAGGGTGAGAGGATCCAGTGGTAGTGAGGAAGATATAGAACCTAATACATGTTTGGAGGGAGAACTTTTGTGAAGTGCTGTTTTCTGTCAGAACGACGGGGTGGAACTGAGACTTCCCGAGAAGTGAAGCCCGAGATTATTTGTGTCTTCTCATTTATTTAGTTGTAAATGTTTTGCCACAATAATAATCTTAATTGTTGTTTTCTTTGATTTGTTTATTAAAAACAGGTTGCCTACCTATGGCATTGTTTGTTTGAATCAGGCGCTCCGTGGATGTGTGCGGTCAATTTTCAAACACCCGATTGTCTGCTGCTTTCCACAAGAAATGAAAGGTTTGTTGGTTGTAACCAGTGGCACATATAGGGGCACAGAGCTTGTGTACTGACCTTCTTGGAAGCCGAAGAGTGGCCAAAACTGGCAAAAATGAATGCTGAAATTGCAAGATTTTTTGCACCTCTATGGGGGACTCCGTTTGCCAGACCCCCCTCCTTTGGGGCTCTGCCTTGGAATCCAGCTGGTGCACTACCCTTGACTCGGGGCTTTACCGCTCACAGCCCCATCCGGAAGAAAAATTTGGCAAGCTGCAAAATCGTGAAAAAATCGGCAATTTCGATGTTTTCCCCCAAAACACAGTCCCTTCGGTACGACCCTGTGGACAAGGTAGGGTATCTTTAGGTGGGGGAACGGATCGGTGGGCAGGGCAGGTTGGATACCTGCCGCTCTGTGGCCGAAAGTCACCAAAGAAGGGTCTGAGGTGAGAGCCCTTCCCCCGAAAAAGGACCACCACCTATGAGGACCTCGGTAGGCCTACTCAGTAAAAATTGGTGGTATCACCTCTCATCACCTCCGTGAAGACATATTTACGGCGGTAATTTCAATTCAGGCTTAACCTGCAGTTGAGACTTTAGTCCTGACTTTTCCGAAAATTTACATGCAAATTTTGGGAAAAGTCAGGACTAAAGTCTCAACTGCAGGTTAAGCCTAAATTGAAATTACCGTCGTTAGTTTCTGGTTATATCTGGTAGGTGCATGCATATTTTTTGCTTATATTCGCCATGGGTGGCAAATTAGAAAAGTCTAAGCTAGAGTAAGTAGGGTACCCTGGGATAATTTGTGTAAAAATGTGCTGTCTCAAAGTTGGGAAGGCTGATTTAGGCCAGAAATGCCGAGGTATTGCTTCATTTTTCTGTTTTTCCCAATCCTGGTTGATTCCATCCTGATTGATTAGCATGGAAGGTTAGTTTCCATCACCGACAGATTTTCCATTGCCATTATTTGGCAGTACCTATTTTTTTTTTTTTTTTGTATTTTTCATATAGGTAGGTCTACCCAAATTAGCCTATCCAATTCTGTGGGAATGAACGCAGCCCACATCAAAACCCATTTTTACTATTATAAAAAATAGGTACCTTGCTTTTTCACCCAAAATTATCACTCAATTTCAAAATTTCTTAACCTTCTGGGGGTTCTGCCCCCCAGATGCCCCTTGGAACCCCACTGGTGCTCAGCCCGACCCCGATACTGGGGGTCTCACCACCCCACAGACCTCCCGATTTGTCAGGCACACAGCTCCTTTAAACATCCCTCCCCATCATGTGAATACCTAAACCTGAAGTGATGCCCCTGCCTGCCTTATTGTTTTGCCTCCAGTTACCGACAAATGGATGCCCTTTTAGTCTCATACCACCTGTAGAGCTGTCGGCACCACTGTATTTATTATTTATTATTATCTTAATTTGCATGGAGAACTCCTGCGCAAATTTCAAGGTGAATAGCTCAAACAATAGCAACCAAATGGCATTGTCGCAGTACACAAATCAAACTCAAAACTTTTTTCAGCATAAAGACATAAAGAAAACACTAAAAAGAACATCGTACGAGTACAATACGACCTGGCAGGATTAAACAGGATCATCCTGTCCTATACAAAATATTACCCCTAAAAGTTTTAGCACTTATGTCACCAGTATTGCCGAAAGCCATGGGACTCAGAACATTCCACTCATTCACAGTTCTGTGTACATAGGAATACTTCCCCACATCTTTGCGGGCAAGCCTGGATCGGAGTTTAAAGTCGTGATCATGCCTGCCTCTGTAGTTAGGGGGTAACAGATATTTTTTAGACCTGACCAACCACCAACATTATTAAGGCTGTGAAATAATCCAACTAGTCTTGAGACAGATCTACGTTTTGATAGGGAAGACCACCCTAAGTCAGATAACAGAGAAGTGATGCTGCTGGGAAAAGTGTAGCACCCTGTCACAAAACGAGCTGTTCTCCTTTGGACTCTCTCCAGTTTTTCCACGTGAATTAGATGATATGGATTCCATGCAGCTGACGCGTATTCAAGAAGGGATCGGACCAGTGCAAAGCAGACCTTCTCTTTTACCACTCTGCTTGCTCTGTGGAAAACCCGCCGTACAAGAAACAATGCCGAATTTGCTTTGCTTACTATCTTATCAATGTGTTTTCCCCAATCCAATGTCTTTGTGAAGCTAACCCCTAAGTACACCGTACTATCTGAGAAAGGCAACTCAACATTTGACAAATAATATTTACCGACCACAGGATTATACTTATTCGTGAAAGATAACAGAACACACTTAGCAACATTGAGTCTCATGCCAGAAGATCTGCACCAATTCTCAACTTCGACCAAATCAGCTTGAAGCTGGAATGTATCCGGAGATTGGGATATCTCCTTTACTATGACACAGTCGTCAGCAAACAAAAAAGATTGGCATTTAAGCTTTCCTGGAAGATCATTAATGTAAATGGAGAACAATGTTGGGCCGAGTACACTCCCCTGAGGAACACCTGATGACACACCACCCACCCCAGAAAGGCAATTATTCACAGTAACTTGTTGAGTGCGATCAGAGAGAAAGTCTCTGATCCAATCCAACACCACCTCGTTTATCCCTAATCCCCTCAGTTTTATCATGAGAGCATAATGCGGGACCAAATCAAAAGCCTTCTCGAAATCAATAAACACTGCATCCACTTGGCCCCCTCTATCAATTTCCTCAGAAATATATTGGGTGAAGCTGACCAATTGTGTCTCACAAGAAAAACCTCGTCGGAAACCATGTTGGTTTGGACAAAGGTAGCCAGTATCATCCAAAAAACCACAAAGATAGTCGTTTATCAAATGCTCAGCTAGCTTACAACAACCACTGGTAAGACTTATCGGCCGATAACAAGAGAGGGATTTGGGGTCACCTTTTTTGGAACTGGACAAACAAGTGCATGTTTCCATCTGCAAGGCAGTTTACCGAGATATAGAGATTTTTGAATAATTAATGCAAGAAATATGGCAAAAATAGAAGGAAATAGCTTAATAAATTTAAAAGAAAAAGCATCAGTAGTTACACAATTAGAATTGGGCATCTTCTTAATCCAGCTTTCAATTTTAGCAATAGATGCCAGATCTCTAATAAATTCAAGATGCTGATCACGTCCAGTCAGAGGAGACAGGGGAAATGACAATAGGGTGGAAGGTTCAAAAACGTTAACAAAGTGCTCATTTAGCAAATTGGCCTTGTCATCATCAGAATGCACAATATTTCATTGGCCGTCAAATAAGCCTCCAATATCTTTCCTACCCCCTTTGGATTCGGATACCAAATGCCATAACTTTTTGTAATTATTGTTCTGCTTTCCCTCAACACACAGTCTAAAGTCCATTCCAAACTTGATGTCCTCTGGATTTTAAAATGAAACGTCGCCAATGAAATCAGGGATGTCCAAATTCCGGCTTAATTTTTCATAAATTGCCGAAGCATTTGTTTCAACTTTTTCTGGCACCAAATACGAAATCTGGGCATCAGAAATGGAAGGCCAATCAAGAAAATCGTTTTCCCCTCTGGGATCAACGAAAATCGCTTGGCAAATCGGAAAAACGGAGCGTTTTGAACTTGAAATTGTACTTACGATCATCTATGTCATTTCATACTAAAATCTATGGTTTGCATACTAAAATCTATGGTTTGCAATCCGTTCATTAGACCAACGAAGCTCATTCCACTGGTTCTGATACAATGTTGTTTAATGAAAGAGTGCGATATGGCGCTGTCCATGATATTCGGTATCACTGTTCAAGTTGTTCAAGGGTGACAATGGGCTCAGCATTCAAGCGAAATTCTGGGGCGATTCGGTTTGCATTCTCGAAAAAAATTAAACAACTTTTTTTTGAAAACAAAATTTTGGAGAAAAAAAATTTGAATTTTGACATTTTTTAATTTTTGAAAAAACTCATATGACAATATTGACAATGACAAATTGACATGACAAAAATGGACATGACAAAATGTGACAAAAATTACAAAAAATTGACAAATATGACAAAAAATTACAAAAGGTGACAAAAATGACAAAAAAAAAACGAAAAACGACAAGAAATGACAAAAAAGATGACAATGACAAAAAATGACATTAATGACAAAAAATAACAAAAATGACAAAAAATTACAAAAAATGACAAAAATTATAAAAATGATAAAAAATTATAAAAATGACATTAATGACAAAAATTAACAAAAATGAGAAAAAATTACAAAAAATGACAAAAATTATAAAAAATGACAAAAATGACATTAATGACAAAAAATAACAAAAATGACAAAAAATTACAAAAATGACAAAAATTATAAAAATGATAAAAAATGACAAAAATGACATTAATGACAAAAAATAACGAAAATGACAAAAAATTACAAAAATGACAAAAAATTATAAAAAATGCCAAAAAATAACAAAAATTACAAAAAATAACAAAAAAGGACAGAGTATGAAAAAAATGACAGAAATGACAATAAAGATGACAAAAATAAAAAAAGATGACAAAAATGACATGAAAACAAGAATAGCAAAAACTGAAAAAATGACAAAAATACAAAAAAATGACAAAAAAATGAAACGAGAATGAAAACAATGACAATTTGGCAATGTTGACAACGGGCTCAAAAATTCATCCTCAAAAATTCAAAAACTGAACTTTTGCCATTTCGCGATGAGCACATTTCGGACGCAAACTGTTCACCCCTGCTTTTGATGGACCGCTCCCTCCCATCATTCATCATCAACACGGAGTAACCGCAAAAATTCAAATTTACCCTAATCACATTAAAGCCAGAATTTCAAAATTCTATAACTGCTGCTTGGTCTGCTGCTGGGGACAGGTAGACGCATCCGAGTACAAAAGTCTGACCATTGTAATGAATGCGACACCATTTTCACCTCTAAAACATATCTTTAAAAGCAAGATCGCAAATGGATGGTAGGTATATTTCCTTCCTTTCCGGGAAATTGAGTCCCCCGCAATAAAACATAACCTTTCTTCATTTTTGACCTAATTTTTAATTTGCCGTCACAGATGGGGACTGCAAATACTGTCTCCGCACAGGATTTACTTTACCCAACACTTTAGTTCATTATTTTAAAGACTTCTGATAAATAAAGCAGGGAAGAACTTTTCAACAAAAGGAAAACCAAAACATGATGTTGAAGAAAAAACAAAAACGAAAAAAAACAAGACGAAAAGAAAAAAGAAAAGTAAATAAAGAAAAGGAAAGAAAAGAAAAAAGAATAAAAATAAATAAAAGAAAAAAAAACAAGACGTTGAAGAGGCCAATCGCTGCGACTGTGGACATGATCTTAAGAGTGACCAGCACAAACTTAAGTTTAAGGGTGCCAACTGCATACCACTTATCTTTCTCTGTGAGCAGCCAAAAACTTAAGAGCAGGCCTGCTCTTAAGAGCATGCCTGCTCTTAAGGTTAAGATTATCAACTGAATAAGGTCCCAGGCCCCCAAGCACGCCCAACAAAACACAGACAGCCGGTATCGGGGAGTCGAGTACCCCTGAATAAGGGAAAGAGCCTCCAAAAAAACGAAGCGACTGACCCTGAAAATCACGACCATATTCCAAAAACAAAAAAAAACTAAGAAAAAAAAATAAAAGGGGCAACTAAATCTTCAAAATCATTGCATCACAGGCCCGGCAGTATCTGCAATTTTCTCGCGTTTGTTGCACTCTTATGCATTTTGTGGATTTTGTGAACTTTGCTTCCAAGCGGTGGGGGCATGCGATTTTAGCAGGGAAGGCCCGAGCATTTTTGGAATTTCCCGTGAAATTCAAGGTTTCCCGGTACTGCAATATCCCTCTTGGGTGTTAGGGAGTGGACGAATCGCATTCCGGGGGTCGAATAAAAATAGCCAACAAATCGTATAGCAATCACAGGGTCGGGGATTATCATGAATGGCCCCTGACGTGAATTTCCCGCCTGACGAATGAGTAACGTAGCCAGTCCGCCCCTGTGACATGTCAAAAAAGAAAGGTGATAATTATTTATTTTCACATTTGCAATGTTTTTTGAACAAGTGTACCATACTGTTTGGTATTGGTAATTAATTGCCAATTATTGGTGCAGTCCATTGATTTTCTGTGCCGTTTATTTTGTCATGTTCTCATGTTTTGGCAACTTTGGAAAGTTGCAGGTAGGTACTCGTACCAAAGCTTTAATTTTTGTTTTCAGACATTGCAATAATTTTTTCGGGACGCCATGTGGTTTGACTTCCCGGAGTGCATCCCGGGCAATGCTGTAGTTCCAACTTGCCGGATCTGGGTTGGTAGCAACGCGTGATGTGAGGTGTCATGAGTTTACTTTGACATCTTCTCGCTTCAGGTCACGGCCATCCCAGACACTATTTCGGACTGGAGGCCGTGAGTGGCAAATGGAACCACAACCATTTCTTGTCGCCGTGTCCATGTTCTGGCAAGTTTGACATGAGAGTCCTGCCTCTCTTCTGCAATTTCAGTCCTCCAATGAAGTTTTGCTGATGCAGAATCTTCTTTATGACCATGGCTCTTATCCAAAATCCATGGTCATTTTCACAGGGGAGTGTTTCTACCCCCGAGATGAGATGTAGCAAGGTTCTACGGACACTGATCTGTTTCTTGTGTGTGCTCGTAATCTACTAAGGAATGTCTACTAAACTCAATCCTCATTTTGATCTTCTTCCAAACTCCTTGTCAGGTCTTCTGCGACCTTTCAACACATGTACGCACTTCTTGTCTGATCTTCAGATAGGTCGACTTCTCATCCGGCTTGGGGTCTATTATGCTGCAGTCAGGGTTCTTTTCGGATTTCCCCAAAGTCTCCCTAGCTTTTCAGGCTGGCGGATCTTTCTTTCACTTTTGACTTCACATCCACAGGACGTGTGCTTCATCGTATCTCTTAGGCTATCCTCGTTAGGAGATCAATAATTTTCAGTTAGGAGATCATACCTTTCACTCAAGTCTCTGCTTCGATTTTTCACCCTCTGGTTACTTTGTGGCTCTGCTTCTGCACTATTGGTTTAGGCAGTGCCCGATTTGTTGAAAGTTAAGTGGGGGGGTAAACCTCAACTTTTCGGTCAAAATACCCATATTTATGCATAAAATACATCAATTTTGGGTCAAATATTTTTTAAGTGGGGGGGTAATACCCCCTGTACCCCCCTACAAATCGCGCCCTGGGTTTAGGCCTAACCCTTGAGAGATCTTTCAAAACTGGCATGTCCCTTTATTTTATAGGACAGCCATCACAGATTTCTGGGCCTTCTCGGAATGAGACCACACCTTTCGACTTTGTTCCACCTGCATATCCTTTCCAGTTCTGCCTTGTGCTCAAAATATGAGTTGCATCACAGTTTCGATGTCTTTAAGCACTGCGACCATGCATTTCGGCTTCTCTTCAGTGACAGATTTTTCTTTTAACTCTGACCTCGTGTCCACAGGATGTGCTCCATCGTATTTTTCAATCTTTCTGCCTGCGAGAAGAAACCATGCCTTTCGATTTCTTTTCGTTTAGTTGTTGTGTTCCATTTCCATTTTCCAAAATCCATTTTTCCATTCCATTCATCTGTGTTCCATTCACAGTTCTTCTCTTCTTGCAATTACCAGGCCTTTCGACATCTCATCCACAGCCTCTTTTTAGTTCTGGCCTTGTTCTCAATGTGTCACATCACGGCTTTCCTCTCTACTCTCAATGAGACCTTGCCTTTCGACTTCTCTTATCCTGCCGATTCTCCTTCCGTCTCTGGCCTCATGGCCTTTAAATGAGTAACCTCACAGTCTCCGCAGTCTTCTTGCAGTGAAATCACGACCCTCTTCGGTTTCAGGCCCTCTTCGTTCACATCTGGCTTATATTGCTTGATGTATTCTTTCTGTCTCTGTTTCTTGCTTTCATTTGCTTTTCTTGCTCTATTTTTGTGTCCGATTTATCTTTCTTTTACACACTTCTCCCGTCACACGAGTCGTGAGCTCCGGATCGGTTACGGATGGTACTCTTCGTCTGACATAATGGGAGATTCCTCACAGTGAGCCGCTTACTACTGGACCGCTGGTGCCATGCTCTTGTGTTGCAAGATTCAGATGCAGACATTGCAATAATTTTTTCTTCACGCCATGTGTTTTGCCTTATTTTTTAGAACCTCAGAACTCATTGAACAAATTAAAGAACACAGCTGAAACCATTAGTAAAACTTCACGAATGCAGCATTTCACTCTCTCGACATGTGGCTTCTTCAGGCGACATCAGAGTACATACAGAATGTAGTTACATAAGTTGTGTGTATTCTGCTGTTGTCTCAAGAAGACCCACATCAAGGGCACAAAACCCAAAATGTTGCATTTGTGAAGTTTTACGAATGATTTTAGCTGTGTGCGAGTTGTTTGATATGTTCGATGATATACCCATTCGTGGTGCACATGTAAAAATGTCTCAGATCTTTCGCCAAAACAATACCATACCAGTCATCGGGAAAAGACTGCTGTTCAGGCTCAAGTGGAGTTGCATCACCAATCAGTCAATCACGACTTCAATCATAGAATATTGGCTCCATCATACACAGTTTACACTTTTATTCTAGTATTCTAGCAATTAGAATATATCCGGCCCTACAATTCTTGTAGGTTGGATTTAATTGGTTTCATTTGCTTGTTCCACTTGCCAGACAAAGGCTAGACATCAAAACCATCACATGGTACAGCATATTATAATATCGGCCCTATGGCCTATAATTCCTTGAATAGTGTGTTGAAGCATGAAAGACACAAAATATTGCTAGCTATACTGCAATGTATACTACACTGGTCTGTCACCTGGTAGGCGCGTAACACTAATGAAGCTGTTCCCTGAGGCCCTGTTACAGGGTGTTTTTTTGGTTAACCATTTTTCCAGGTAGAGGTTTCTCTGGAATGACTAAGTAGCTTTGCGCTTTCCTCAAGTTGATGGTATCGTACCTACTCAAAGTATTCTTGGGTTGGAACATCTGCTAGTCGAAAGTTAATCCGGAAATGCCATACGCCAAAAATTGTGGATTAAATAATGCAAATAATTAGGTCACATACTCACAGCATTGAATTTTTGTATTTAAGCAATTGACACAAATTGAAACATTGATCTTCCGAGCAGCAGAAATTCTTTCAAGCTGTAACCGCATTTTCATGCAGTTATAACTGTGGAATAAATTAAAAGTACCTGGTGATAAGGCAATGATGTGTGGGATAGGGGAATAGTGCAGGGTGTTTATAAAACATGGGAAAACAGGAAAGCCTGGAATCCCGTGCTGATCACGTCTGCTATTGGTTGGTGAGGCAGATGCTATGTTGTAAGGCTAGGTTTGGCCATGCTAAGTTAGGCCAGTTTGGGTTAGGTTTGGTTAAATTGCATTAGATTAGGTTTATCCAAAAATCCCCAATCTTGCCTACCTTCAATCTGAACAAGCCTACCCAACCTAATGCAAACAATGTAACCTAATTCCTTGGTAAATCTAAACTATTCTAAACTAACCCAATGTAAACTAACCTGACCTAATCTAATTCCCAGCTTTCCCATTTTCCCGTGTTTTATACAGACCCAATTGCACATGGTGACTGGCCAGTGGAAGTGGATACAAACTTGTACCTATAGGCATTTAAAGTAGGCCTAGTGAGAAATTAAATATACCTAATAAATTTGGGGTTGAACTGTGGCGTGATTTTTAAAATAGTTTCAAAGAAAAATATTGTGTGAGATTTTGGGAGAGGCCTTTGGAAGCATCTTTGGGTTTATTATTGGAGGTGGCACCGCACACCAATACCTACATGACACTGGAAGTTTTCATTTTCAGGAAGAGACAGTCATTTCCAGTGCATGTTTGCAATAATTGGAGATGTTGCGCTGCACTGGCGTCTGCTCCAGTGATCCTTCACTCTCTTGCTGTCACAAGGTTTTTTTCTGTTGCAGTTTTGTTTTTATTTTTGAACAAAATCAGGTTTCAGACAAAGTACATTGGATACCAGTTTTTCCACAACAAAGCAACAAAACCAATGGTATTTTTCTGAAATAGTCAGTGACCAAAACATAATGCAAATAGGCCCTAGGTAATGCATTTTGAAGATGAGAATGAATGGTCAGCTCCGGTCGGGCCAAATCTATGGTTCCAATTTTTTTGTGGCAGGTCTCGTTTTTTTCCGTCTGTCCTGACCACTGCAAATTTTCCACCCATAGAGGGAATGCCAATTTGACAACAAAAATTTAATTTTTTGTGAATTAATTGAATTAATTCAGTGAATTATTTGAATTAAATCATGTATTTTTTGAATTAATTCATTTCAACTGCACTTTGATTTAATTCAATGAATTAATTCAAATACCTAATTCAAATAATTCTGAATTAAATCAAAAAATTGAATTATTTAAATAATTCGTGAATTATTCCAACCCTGGCTAGCACCAGCATTCTCCGATGTAAGGATTACGAGATATAAACGTTAAAATTTTGGGGCGGCTCTACTGACTCATCCTGTAGAGTAGGTAGGAGGTTAAGAGTAGGTAGGTTAGGTACCTACCTACCTACTGAGTGGTTGTCAGAGCAGGAAAGAGACCAAACTTAGAAGATAAAAATTACTCACCATTATCACCAATTAGGTGCAACGGTACATAGGTAGCTAATTGAAACTTTTCTTGGAAATCAAAAACTAAGAGTCTCCATCACTATTCCAGTCAGCTTATACAAGGTACCTAGGTATTCAAAAGAAAAATCCTAGGATCGAAAGTTGAAACAGCAAATTGGTGAAGAAAGCGTAGGTAGGGGGATTTAATTGTGGTGGTGTAGAGGTGATGGTAAGGTGGGCTTTTTACAGGGCAATGATAATAATAAATAAAATACAATTAATGTGAAAGGATGATGCCTTTAAGGGTACCGGTAGGGCCTATATGATGTACCTAACAGTACGGTGGCTACAAGTGTCAATCTAATAGGCCTATTGTTTTCTTTTCATTCTATTCCACTAGGTGGGATTGGGGGGAGCTGAAACGTTGTTTTGGAAGTTATTTCACCCATTGGTGGTGAAACATTGTTTCTGTGAGAGACCTTTTCTCTTGGAGGAGGATATGTTCCTCCTAGATCAATTGGAAGGGAACGTTGGAGTTTGAGATAGTCAGTCTGGAGGAGTGTCAAAGCTTAAGCTTCAATTGATTACCAACTGGGAGTCAACGAGCCTCCGGTATTGAAGCAGTTGAAGCTCTGTTCAAGAGGAAGAGTGCACGGGTTTGGTGTGCACCAAGGGAAAGACGAGAGTGAGACAGTTGCCATCCCATTTGGGAAACATCATTTCTTTGAGACATTTGGAATTTTGGTTTGGTGGTCCGACACAAATTCTGAAGACTGGATAGTGTTGAAGAAGGTGAGAGCCTTTGAAAATCCATACAAGGACAGAAGATAATTCCTCCCCAAGAACAGTGCATTGATTAGTGTCTTCCTAAGTTCTGTTGTTTGTTGTGAACTGTTTGTGTAGGTATGACAAGTTGATTGCATATTACATTTATTGTTTCTCTGCTTTTATTTCTTGGTATTAATAATAAAACAGGGATCTTTAGGTTCAGACTTGTAGGTGATAATAATTATTGACGATGGGCATGATAGGAATTTGAGCCAACTCTAGATTGGTTTTGTCTTTTGAGCTCATCTTAACCATTATTTTTTTTTCTAGGGGTCTTAAATTTAATATTGCAATGTTTTTTGCCCCATTATTTTTTCGTTTTTATTTTCATAATAATTGTTTGAAAATCACAATGGAAATAATCAAATATTTTTTAGGAAATACAATAGTAATACAGTAATTTATTTACCCAACATCGAGAGAATTGTCAAATGACGGCACAGATAGTGACCAAGTAGCAAAGCGGCAAGAAGCAACTTACCCCATGCAGCAGCATGATGTTATCAGGTGTGAGCTCAGCAGGGCAGAATATATGATGTGTCGGCATTGAAGATAGTAATAGATCATAGGATGATAGGCGCCATCAAAAAACAGAAGCAAGAAGGATGATAGGCACCATGAAGCAAGAAGTTGAAGAGCATAGAAGCCAGCAGGAGATGCCAAGCAAAAGTAAAAGTTGCACAGCTCATTTTGCAAAAGCCACACGGCCCCTAAATAAAAATGCAAAGTCATGCATGCCGCATGGGGCAAGTTGCCAAGCAAGAGAAAAAGAAGAAAAGAGAACATGAATGTGAATGTTGGTAGGCCTACACAGAAAAACAAGGTCAAAAGATAATGAATGGGAAACCATGAATAACATTCATGCGTGGATGTGTATGAATGTTATACCGGTCTAAGCCATGGTAGGTACCTACTCCTTTTTTTTTTCCTACAACCAACAACTGTAATGAATCTACAAGTTAGTCACGTGCATTAAGTACCTATCCTGGCAAGTCCGACAGATTAGTGAAATTACAAGAGCCAAATGGATCCCATATTTGGTGAAGTCAAATCTTACGAGGGGAGTTGGCAATAGCTTATTGGCATTGCGTAGTCACTCACATCCAACATATTTCTATAAACAGAGAAATATGCTAGCATGCTAGGCTGTGTTATCGAAGAGGCGGTCCTCCTAGATAGGTACCTATAGAATTTCTGATCAGCCAATATGTATTTCTTTAACTTTTTTTTGAAGATTACATGTGTGTGTATAGTTCTCAAATCTGTGGGTAGTAAGATCCAGATCCTCACTCCCAGGGAGAATAATGAATTCCAGCCAAAATTTGTTTTATGTCGGAACATGGTCAGCAGTTGAGCAGACTCAGACCTAAGATACGCATCTGAAAAGGTGGCTCTGTCAGTAAAACCATGATGATAATGCATGCAATGGTGCATCTAGTAAAGGGTCAACAGGGTAAAGTAATTTGTGAATGATCAAAAGGTGCTGATAGTAAATAATTTGATAGGTATTCATTATTCCCATCTCAAAAAATGTTGTTTTAGTAGGAGCATTATGGTCAAGTCCTGCAAGTATTCTAATAGCCTTCTTTTGCAATATGTTTATCGGACTAATAACATAATCAGGAGCGGCACCCCACACTGATGCACAATATGATAAGTGTGAATGAAAGTAAGCAAAATAAACCGCTTTTAGATTTTTTTCCATTTAGGTGACTTTTTGCTAACCGAATAAGTACAGGCCAAATATTGACTTCTTAGCCAATACATTCACATGTACAGTCCATGTCAGTGTGTCAGCAATTCTGACTCCTAAAAGTTTTGTTTCATTTGCACGCTTTATTTTACAACAACCAATTTGCACAGACAATGGGAATGGAAACTTATTTGGTAGAAAAGAAAGATATACCGTTTTGGCAGAATTTATAGACAAATAGTGATTACCACGTCCAATGGCTTTTACTGCCTGTGGCCCCCAACATAAAAAAAAGATCGATTGTGCTGTACCTACGTTTGCCCAGCTTTCAAAGCTTCGGGGTAAGTATATTGATTTTATTTTTGTCGTTGGGGTTCAGTTGAGAGTTCCGAGCACATGAGGGGATGAGAGGCATTTCTGAGAATATCTCGGAAATCATGTATATCTGGAGGCCATTGTTCAGACTCCGGAAACTTAAATCAGGCTTGTCATTAGTTGTGAGAATTGATGGGCTATGCCTAGGTATTTGGGTTTGAATGTTTGAGTAGGCCTGCTTATCAAGGAAGTGATTTCGTCAGTAAGTTTCCTTTCAAAGAGTAGGTATCTACCTATTTGACCTTGATTTGGTCACTGTCAGTTATGATTTTCTGAGCGTTTCCTTAGAAAATTCAGTGGTAAAGTATTGTTTTATTCGGGAGTAACTATTGTCTCTTTCATAATCTTGTTAAGGATTCTTGATAGGGGCGAGTAACCTCGTCCTTGCTAGTTTGATTAAGCTCCGTGGGTTTCTCACCACTGGTAGGCCTATTTGGAAAAAACTACATTCTGCCATACCCAAATGTTAATTCCTGAGTGAGGTGAGGTGGTATGGAGAAGTTCCAACATTCATTTTGTCCACCATAGCTGAGATTGTTGAAAGTAAGTACCTACTTGTTTTGGCAAGTGAGAAGAGTGCAAATTGGAATTTACTTGAGTAGGTAATAAGCCTTGCATTTTCTCTTCCATGTTTTTTTATCGTATTCATTCTGTGTAGGATACTATTTTCATCTGATGTTGATCATCCAAGACTGTGTGATGTTTATTGTTAAGTTAAAGAACTTTAGATGAAGGAACAGAGAAGCAATGGACATGACATGAGCAGCTATTATGTCCATCTAGTTTGAATCGCTGTTCAGGGCCTTGGTGTTCAGTTTGAGTCCTGTGCCTTGCTTTACTGTTCCTCTATCCGAGTCAGATTGATAATGGGTACCTACCTACAATGAGAACTGCAGAATTGGTTGATTTAGTCATTCTTTTAATTCACAAATTTTTGGAGGAAGTGATTGAAGAAAGGATATTTTGGGTAAAGAAACGAAATATGGATTGGTAGTGCTGCATCCCCCCCTTTTGAGAATTTCGCTCAAAACCGATGGAGAAGGTGGCCGGCAAATAATCTTGTTATCCATTGGAATTATGTGCAATCTTGGATTCTTCTCATCCAGTCACATCATGGTTTAGTCCTTCAATCTCACAGTAGGTATCTGAAATTATATAGAGGAACAAGAAAACACCAAAGCTTATGTGAGTAGTGGAATCCTGTTGCTTGCTTTTGAGTAGTGGAGATATCCTCAAATGGGTGTCATGAGATCTGGTTTTCTTGTCCCTTTATGTTTCAGTAGGTAGGAACAGGTGTCAACTTGCTTCTTTTGGTGGGTATTCTATTTGCGTTTCAACCTTTCCCTTATTCAGCCCGCAGTTACCTGCTACGAAACCTGATCTGCAGTTACATGCTATTCACTGGCTGCGTGTTGCACTTGCTATTTGCCCTGCTGCCTGAATCTTCTTGGTCTTCTTCTTTCTTTTTTTTTTAACTTCAACTTCTTTCTGGGCATTGTTCGACTTGGGTGATGCATCATCAGGTGCTACACAGATAAGATGGGCATCCGATAGATGTCTTCGCATTGTGACCAACATCTCGATCTGGGCTTGGAATAGGAAGGCAGACAACTTATCAAGTGTCGTTCAGTCTTGGATAGTCGTTATTGCTGAGCTTCTCTTTGTAGTCTTGGAGTTGGTAAACGAAGTATCGTTCCATTCTTTGGTTAGCTATCTTCCGCAGTTAAAGGGATCCTCACCCCCTTCTCTGATCACGTAATGTATGGTATTCGCTCGCTCCGGCTAGCCTCAGAGCAATGAGTATCCCTTCCTTGAGAAATGAGAGTGACACAGATGCTCCTCTGCTCAGTCCACTCAAATAATTTTTACACAAATAAGACAGGCCAACAATATCATCGAGATGCCCTACCTACTAGTTTCCTCTCAAAGTTCTCACAATTGGATCCAAAATTTCTTTAACTAACAGAAATCAGCCTACTTATCTAAAAATAGAAAGATTATATCACAGCATCTCTCAGGCCCAATGGAAAAATAGCTTCTTATCCGGCAGAGGCTAAGCAGATGTCAACCCTTCAATTTCTTAAAGATTTCACTCACTCTCTCCAAGAACAAAATCCCCAGGAAGAAGAAAAATTTCCTCTCACCTCAGAAAATACCCTTCCCAGAAAACAAATCCATTTCCAGAAGCACCAAGATCAAACCAATTTATTAAATTCTGCAGCAAAAATTCTTCAGACCAGCATTAGATAGGTAACAATTTTGAACTAAATTCTGACAAGAATAACTTTCTGACTTAAAACTCTGAATAAACTCCAACAAAATCTATGAATTAACTGCACTCATACCCTTTCACTCCACACAAACCAATGAAATAAACACATTAAAAACTCTTCCAAAGGAAACAATTCAAAAGCAAAAACAAAAAAGCCGGCATGACCCATTTTCCCCAAAACCAAGAATTTTGCCTGACCTACAGAGCTCTTATACTTATTCTACCTGCCCTACTGGCACAAACCTTCTTACCTATATGGCCATACTAAGGGGAGAATGGGAATTGCGACAGGGCTAGGACCGGACCAGCTTCGTTGATTGAAGAAGTTGATTTGAAGCTGCACCATCTCAAATGACTAGAAACAGTTCAGGTACCCTCGTAGCATACTTTCACATCAGTTTGGCACAATTTATCACAGCACTAGCTTTGCTGCAGAATTTCCCACCATCTCAATTTCTATCAGCAGTTTACTTGCAAATGGCAATTTATCTCAGCCATTCAGTCCAGCTGCAGTGCAGAATCAGGCTTTTTCCCCAGCCAAGAACAAGAGATATAGTCCTCAAGCTATTGTCTACAGTCTTACTTGGCCGACATCATCCGGAACAGATCACACCATCATCAATTGGCTTCAGCAACCCTTTTGGATTCCCAACTGGAAACATGACTTCACAGGAACCATTGCAATATCACTAGAAACAAGGCGTGTGAAAACTGAATGACTAACAGTTCTTACAGAAACAACCTTTCACCATTTAAGTATGAATAACTGCTTCACAAAATTCAGGAACAAGAAAAAATTCGTTAGCCATCTTCCTTCCCAACCGGAACCAACCCGTTTTCCAACCAGCCAAAGCAAAAAGTGATCTTTTTCCTTTGTTCTCAAAGCAGACGACAACCCCAATATCAGTGCGAACACAAGGCGAACCTTTCCCCCGTTGTAGTGCACCGGAAAGGGGACGTTCTCATCTTTATTTCATTTTATTCATTTTTTGCATCTTTATTTCTTTCTTGTGTTTTATGTCATCTTTATTTCTTTTCCTTTTTTCTTCTTTTTTAAGTTGCTTCTTTGCTTGGATTCCTCCCTTTATTCAAATTCCTCTCTCTTATTCAATTTCTTCTCTCTTTTTCTCTTCCTTCTTTAGATTATTTACGAACGTCAAGGTGAACAAGGGGAGGCCTGACAGATAGGTACCGTGATCTCCCTTTCTGATGATTCCGGACGGAAGGGGCGACGGTTGGACGAGTTGTGGAGGGGGATGTCTGACGAGCTCCGGAGATGGCACTGAATGAATGACGAAGGAGGTGCAGTGATGACACCAGCCCGGGAGATGATTGATCTGACGCTGAGCAAATTTCAAAGCTAAGTTTTTCTGTTTCGTTTTCATTCATTTTTGTCTTTAGGTAGGTAGGTAGGCCTGACTTAAACTTATGTTTTGCTGTGTGGTTCAAGTTTGAGTTGGGCTAGATAGTGGTTAGGTATTTCTATAATGTAGGTATGTAATTTTGTGTTGCGTTGGGGTTTTGTGAGTGAGTGAAAGATGTTTTTCTTCAATTGTTTTGTCTTTTTAGTCGAAAGTAAATTTTAGGTTGTGGGTTTTTGCCGAAAAGAAGGCATCATACCTTACGTCTTGTCTTGTCTTGTCTTGTCTTGCGAAAAGAAGGCGTAAACCTTACTTGAGTCTTGAGTCTTGAGTCTTGCGCATTTTCCTTTCCGCTTTTCCCATAAACGCAAAAAAAAGAGAAAAACCCGTTCCAATTAATATGTCGCGACTTCAACTCAAACTCTTCCACCAATGAAAATCGTCATTTTCAAAATTCATTACGTCATCATACGTCATCAATTTTTTCCCACGAATCAGCAAATAGCAGCTTCCGCCATTCTTTTTTAAAAGAAAACAACCTATACTCTCTCTTTTGTCCTTGAACTTCGGAAGAGAACAGTCGACTGCGTGCTCTTCTGCAGACGATCCCCCAACCACCAACACATCACCAATCACATCGCTATTTTTAGTTTGCAAACAAAAGCGGCCACATTCTTGTTTTCCTTGCTTCTGCGCGCTCGCTGAAAACCCACTTTTGATTTTACCGTTTCATTTCAAATTTTGCGATCAGGCTGTTTGTTTTTGTTTTCTTTTTTCCGCAACTCCAGGCCTCAAAACTCTATATGCCCCCCACCACAAAAAAAAAACGTTGACCGTTTTGTGAACATGTGAATCCTCAACAGAATAATAGGATACATATGTTCACCAGTCAAATCACTCACCTTACCTAACTCCAAAATCAAAGAAACATCATGAACAAAACTTAACTGCTAATCATCACCAAATGCAAAAGAAAAAAAAAAAAAATCCTAACCCCAAATACCCCCCAAGGATTGGGTTAATTCCAAGTTCCCAGCTCGGAAGCCCATTCATCACTGGTGATTCAAGTGCCTTTGGCTTGGTATCACCATGGATCGGACCAAATTCCATCACCAATAAATCTTCCTGGGAAAAGATTTATTGGAAGTTTCCAGTGTGACTGTTCATTTTATCAAAACTCATTCGAACCTCAACTGGTAGTTAGAACTCATATTTGATGTCAAAAGAAATCACGTAGTGCTTTGTTGAGCTGTTTCCCTTGATAACACTGAAAGCACTACGTGATAACAATGCCTTCAGCAAGTGTCAAACTCATCAAGTCAAAAGAAATATTAAAAAATTTCAACAGAAATAAATTGATGGGCTATTTCTACTCCAAAAATGCAGTCATCACTAAGATGGGTTCGGTCAAAGGGATAGAATGCCAATTCTGTAAAAGAACTGGATTCCAATAAAAAAAATATGATGTATGATGTTTTTGTGAAACCCTCCCATAGCCAAGAATTTCCAGTCTGTCCATTAGACTGCGTACACAACAAAGTAAAATATATGAAGAACAAACACAACACTCATTCCCATTCATACCATAACATACCTATTCTTCAGTATCTCAAAAGGCAAGAACTAAATGCAAGGAAGAAAATAAGTCCTCAAACAGCAACCATCATTACTGAAGACTGGCAATGAGCAAAATTGTACCAAAAGCACACCATGATAACAGCTCAAAAGAATTCAATGAAAAGAATATGGAAAACAAACAATAAAACCACCTAATACCTATAAATGACCTTATTAGTAGTAAATCAGCAACTGTTAGCTATTTCGTTTGTAACTGGTTACATTTCTGCTCGAACCCTATAACCATCATTCGAAAACTCCGGCGGTTCCACAGCCACAAACACCAACAGATACATGAATTACCTTACCTAATAAAAATCAAAACCATAACACAAAAATGATGGAGAACCAATCAGTGAGATCAACAGTACATGTACTTTATCTCTGTCCTCTCAAGAACTTGTTAACATCTCTAAAAATGTTCCCATTGAAAACGGAATGAGGCCAAAATCAGTTTTAGATATGGACAGGACTTGCACAAAGCTCAAGAGCAAGCTGAGAGAAGGCAATTTTGCATGTCTAAGAGTGACCACATTATTCACATGGATGTCATTCAAAAAGGATGGAAAGCTACAAGAAAGCATCCACTGTCCTGTCTTCCAACATGATGCAAAGTGAGAAGATAAGGAGGCCAATTCTTGCATTGAGCAAACCCTATCCACCAAATCCCAATATGCAGAAATGAAATAAATGGACTGTATCCTGTCAGAAAATAGGTTGATGGCTTTAAATAAGCTAAAAATGCATGATGAATTCCAATAAGTAAGCTCATCCTTATCTACATAACCATCAGAAGAAGATTTTTTTTTTGTTGGAAACAAAGTTGCTACATGTACAGATTCAGGAATGCTTACCATTGGCCTGACCAAACACCTGGGAACATTTACAGAGACATTAAGATGAACTTCTGAAGCAACTGCAACCCTTGAGAAATAATCTACCAGAAAATTTGCCTTCCCAGATAGATGTTCAAATGTTATATCAAAACCAGATAGAAAGAGGCACCATCTTCCAACCTTACCCCTGGTGTGCTTGAAAGTGGACAGGTGAGTCAATACACTGTTGTCAGTTCTCACAATAAAAGGACCCCCTTCAAGGTAGGTACTGAATTTGTCAACTGCCTGAACCACAGCATACAATTCAGCTACCACCGAGCTCCAATTCCTTTGATATCCATGCAGGCATCTGCTGTGAAGAGCCACAGGATATTCCACACCATTCTCATCTACTTGAGATAGTAAGGCGGCTATCGCAACATTGGAAGCATCCGTCGTTAAAATGAACTTCCTACTGGGTATTGGCAAATATAAAGATAACTGTTGAGCTAAAACCTGTTTCACTTGTTCAAAAGATTTTTGTGCCTCAGCAGTCCAAACAAACTTTCTCTTGTTACCCCTTTTTAGCTCATGGATTTTTTCACACATGTGCGCCACGCAAGGAATATGACGTGAAAAAAAATTCACCATGCCACAGAATCGTTGAACATCCTTAATTGATTTGGGTGAAGGCAGGTCCAAAATTGCCTGAACTTTGTCTGACTTAGGTGTAACACGGCCTGACTGTATTCGAAATCCCAAATACTCTACCGTGTCAGTGGCTATGATCCCTTTCCTGTTCAGAGATACCCCACTCTGCTCCAAAGTGCGAAGAACACTCCCCAGATGTTTGACATGCTCTTCCAATCCCCGACTATAGATGATTATGTCATCTATAAAGACGGAAACATATTTTCTGTGTTCCTGTAAAATATTATTCATAGCAGATTGAAAGATGGAACTGCTGGAACGGAGACCCTGAGGCAAGCGCAGTGGTTTGTACTGGCCAAAAGGGGTCACGAAGCTCAACACCTCCTGAGTATGCTCATCTGTAATGGCTATATTGAAAAAACTTTCTTTGATGTCCAGCAAACTGTACACTGTGGCTCCACTCAGTCGATCAAAAATTGCGTCTGTCCTCTGTAGAGGCATACTAACGGGCACCGTTTTTGCATTAAGTTTTTTATAATCCACAACCAACCTATGTCCACCTAATTTCTTTTTTATTACCAAGGATGGCGAAGAATATGGCGACATCGATGGTGCAATCAGCCCTTGCTTTAACAAATTATCAACAATGTTGTGCATGGCCTCCTCTGAAGCAGGAGAAGCACGATACGGCGGCAAACGTACTGGTGTTTCATCTTTGAGTTTTATTTTATACGAAGATCCTTTTAAACATCCAATTGTGTCTCGAAACAAATATTTGTGCTCATTCACAATTTCAGAAAATTTCTCTTTTTCTCGAGAATTCAGAATTTCACCAAAAGTTATGTCCTTCACCCTGGAATCCAACCTTTGCGAATCCTGACCCCGATGGAGAATCGTACTATCTGAATCGATAGTCATGGTATCCCACATCCTTCTTGCATTGAATTCATAATCCACCCCACGTGATAAATTATCCAGCTCTCTGATGTTCACATTATAACTGAAGTGAAAAGGCTCACTTTTGTATTTTCTCTTTTCTGCAAGAATGGATATATGACACCATGCATATCATAGTTGTTTTCATTAAAATCTACCTTCAAGGCAAAATTTTGCATTAAGTTGAGTCCCCAAATGAACGGAACAGAAAGATTCCTGATTACAAAAATAGGTGCAGATTTCGTAATTCCATGCAAAGTTACCTGGCCTATGATATATCCTAAACATAAACTTTTCTCACTATTGAATGACAAAATAACCAAAGATGAAGAGTGAATTTCCTTTTCTGACATGTGTTGCAAAAACCATTTCTCTTCCACCAGAGAAATCGGAGAGCCAGTATCTTGAAGGGCTGTAATCTCAAATTGTTCAAAGGATATTGGAAGGTGTAAACAATCATCTCCCTCCACTGTTTCACACAACGAAGCCTTTGAACATACAACAATTTTTTCATAATCACCAAACCGTGAAGTTTTTATCTTCACCTCATTATCTTTTGAAAACACAGACTAATCACAAATCCTTTCGTTCTTCTTACATTTTTTCAAATTGTCCTCCTGACACCCTTCATTTCTTTCAAAATTTTCCAAACCATGCTGTTCACATCTCAATTTTACTTCACAAACTTCCAAATTTTCTTCATCGTTTTGGCTAAATTTTTCCACTCCAGAAACACTCACATCACCCTTTTGTTTTTCCTCACCTTGTCCAAAAATTTTCAATTCACCCTGTAGGCTCACTTCATTTTCACAACAATTCTCTATTTTATCATTCTCTTTAAGCTTAAGAATAGCTTTTTGTTTTTCCTGACAAGACTTCACTTCTTTGGCGTCACTTTCAGCAAGCAAGATTTCATCATAGACATCAAGGTGAACATCATTTTCTGATATACTTTCAAATTGCAAACATGATTCAGAATCTACACAAACAAATTATTGAATCACGCTGTGTGGATGTTGCACTTGGATTTACAGTACTGTCAACGGCACAACAGAACTGATTGATATTCGGAACCTCTTTGCTACACTGAGGTCCGTTCTGGCTTATTGGATCCTTCGACACTGGATCTTGCAGAATTTTGAAGATATTGCGAACACCATCATGATTTGAAACATAATTGTTAGGTGAAATTGTACTACAAGATACCAAATCACTTAAATAAAACAAATAATCATAATAAGCATTCCAATTCTTTTCTCTTATGTGTGTGTTTACGATGGTGGCTGAATAAACAAAGTCATTCCAATTTTCCACCTCCTTAACACACTTTCCCATCTGCACAGCTGCAACAATTTTTTGATTTTGTGGTGGCTTTGAATTTTTACAATTTGAGGTCACATCCACCTTTTCTACATGCGACCCCCTCGACCGTTTCCCTGAAAATTGTCCCGACGAGGATCATTATTCTCAAAATTTCTTTGATTATTGAAATTGGACCTTCTTCTATCATGTCCATTTTTCCAATTGTTCCAATGAGAATCCCTTCCTCTGGGATTATTATTTGCACCAAAAGCATCATGATACCTACCATCTCCATGACCATATCCCCTTGAAACAAAATTGTTTCTATCAAACCCGTCCCTCTCTCGATTCTGATTATAATATGACGAGTGATTGGAACAGTCCAAGGGCCTACTCTGAGCCAAACGTTCAACTGTTTGATTGTTAGAACCACCAACACAACTTTCAAAATTATCTTGAACTATTGTTGCATCCTGGCAGGCCGGTATTCAGTATTTGCATCTAAGGAGGCAGTTTCAGCAATAAGTGCCGCACATAGGAACGTAGAAAAATTTGAAAATTCTCTACATGTGAAGAATGTTCTCAGTCTCGGATTACATTTCTCAAAAATCTGTTCAATGAGGAATGAATCATCAGGATGATTGAAAACTATTCCTCCAATCGTGTATGCTTTCAGCGAAAAGTGCAGTATTGATTCATTGACTTGCTGTTTCAAATTATACCATATTTCCAAAAGCTTAGACACATAATTTGGTGAAAAGAATGTCTGCAAAAACAGCTTCCTGAAATGATCCATACTTGAAATACCAGACTGTACAGTCAAAGAAACAAAGACTGTCGGGTAATAGGCAGAAAAAGGGCCAGTCATCCTCGCATGATAGGCAAACGTATGTCAAGCGTGCGACAGAAAAAGCAGCGTTTCAGGAGTGTCAGCCAATCACAGCAAGAGCATGAGGTGTCGCATTGAGATTGATCCGCTCCGCCAACTGTTGACGTCGGCCGATTCGAGGCACAACAAAGGTGAGGTTGTTTTGACATGGCACGGGGAGCGAGGCGGCAGTTCTGAGATGCGCAGAAAGCGCTCATTTCTGTTTGAAGGCTGCGGCTTTTGAAATCTTTTCAACGCTGCATCGGCCGGCAGGCCGGCCGGCCACGACTGCCACGAGTTGGTTCAAAGTCGTTCCAAGCACAGGAGCCACAGAAACACACAGCTGCGAATGGGCAACAGTGCAAATGGAATATGTGCAGGCAAGACAAGACAAGAAAGACAAGACGTAAGGTATGATGCCTTCTTTTCGGCAAAAACCCACAACCTAAAATTTACTCTCGAATAAAAAGAAAAAAACAATAATTGAGAAAAAAAAAACACATTTCACTCACTCACAAAACCCCAGCGCAACACAAAATTACCATACCTACATTATAGAAATACCTAACTAACCACTATCTAGCCCAACTCAAACTTGAACCACACAGCAAAACATCAAAAATGCAAACGAGACTGCTCCTTCACAAACATGTTCAAAGCTCCTCTTGGCCTGGAATCTAAGATAAGTTAAAGTTAGGCCTACCTACCCACCTAAAGACAAAAATGAATGAAAGTGAAACAAAAAAACTTAGCTTTGAATTTTGGCTAAATCCTTCATCAATTGCTCAGCGTCAGATCAATCATCTCCCGGGCTAGGCATCATCATTACACCTCCTTCGTCATCCATTCAGTGTCCCTCACCACAGTTGTTCGTCCAACTGTTCCCCTTCACATTCGTCAATAATCTAAAATAGGAAAAAAGAAAATATAAAAGAAATAAAGATGACAAAGAAATAGGTACTTGAAAGGAATAAAGATGCAACAAATTGAATAAAATGAAATAAAGGTGAGAACTTCCCCTTTTCAGTGCACTACAACGGGGGAATGGTTTGCCTTGTGTCAGTCACGCGGCTAGAGCGCTGTCCGGCAACTGCCGGTTAACAAGCGCAGGGAGTCACGGAAGCACCAGCGGCGTTCGAGAATTCAGAATTTCACCAAAAGTTATGTCCTTCACCCTGGAATCCAACCTTTGCGAATCCTGACCCCGATGGAGAATCGTACTATCTGAATCGATAGTCATGGTATCCCACATCCTTCTTGCATTGAATTCATAATCCCACCCCACGTGATAAATTATCCAGCTCTTGATGTTCACATTATAACTGAAGTGGAAAGGCTCACTTTTGTATTTTCTCTTTTCTGCAAGAATGGATATATGACACCATGCATATCATAGCTATTTTCATTAAAATCTACCTTCAAGGCAAAATTTCGCATTAAGTTGAGTCCCCAAATGAATGGAACAGAAAGATTCCTGATTACAAAAATAGGTGCAGATTTCGTAATTCCATGCAAAGTTACCTGGCCTATGACATATCCTAAACATAAACTTTTCTCACTATTGAATGACAAAATGACCAAAGATGAAGAGTGAATTTCCTTTTCTGACATGTGTTGCAAAAACCATTTCCCTTCCACCAGAGAAATCGGAGAGCCAGTATCTAGAAGGGCTGTAATCTCAAATTGTTCAAAGGAAATTGGAAGGTGTAAACAATCATCTCCCTCCACTGTTTCACACAAAGAAGCCTTTGAACACACAATAATTTTTTCATAATCACCAAACCGTGAAGTTTTCATCTTCACCTCATTATCTTTTGAAAACACAGACAAATCACAAATCCTTTCATTCTTCTTACATTTTTCCAAATTGTCCTCCTGACACCCTTCATTTTTTTCAAAAATTTCCAAACCATGCTGTTCACACCTCAATTTTGCTTCACAAAATTCCGAATTTTCTTCATCGTTTTGGCTAAATTTTTCCACTTCAGAAACACTCACATCACCCTTTTGTTTTTCCTCACCTTGTCCAAAAATTTTCAATTCACCCTGTAGGCTCACTTCATTTTCACAACAATTCTCAATTTTATCATTCTCTTTAGGCTTAAAAATAACTTTTTGTTTTTTCTGACAAGACTTCACTTCTTTGGCATCAATTTCAGCAAGCAAAATTTCATCATAGGCATCAAGGTGAACATCATTTTCTGATATGCTTTCAAATTGCAAACACGATTCAGAATCAACACAAACAATTATTGAATCACACTGTGTGGATGTTGCACTTGGATTTACAGTACTGTCAACGGCACAACAGAACTGATTGATATTCGAAACCTCTTTGCTACACGGAGGTCCGGGTTGGCTTATTGGATCCTTCGACATTGGATCACGCAGAATTTTGAAAGAATTACTAACACCAACATGATTTGAAGCATAATTGTTAGGCGAAATTGTACTACAAGTTACCAAATCACTTAAATAAAACAAATAATCATAATAAGCATTCCAATTCTTTTCTCTTATGTGTGTGTTTACGATGGTGGCTGAATAAACAAAGTCATTCCAATTTTCCACCTCCTTAACACACTTTCCCATCTGCACAGCTGCAGCAATTTTTTGATTTTGTGGTGGCTTTGAATTTTTACAATTTGAGGTCACATCCACCTTTTCTACATGCGACCCCCTCGACCGTTTCCCTGAAAATTGTCCAGACGAGGACCATTATTCTCAAAATTTCTTTGATTATTGAAATTGGACCTTCTTCTATCATGTCCATTTTGCCAATTGTTCCAATGAGAATCCCTTCCTCTGGGATTATTATTTGCACCAAAAGCATCATGATACCTACCATCTCCATGACCATATCCCCTTGAAACAAAATTGTTTCTATCAAACATGTCCCACTCTCGATTCTGATTATAATATGACGAGTGATTGGAACAGTCCAAGGGCCTACTCTGAACCAAACTTTCAACTGTTTGATTGCTAGAACCACCAACACAACTTTCAAAATTATCTTGAACTATTGGTTGCATCCTGGCAGGCCGGCATTCAGTATTTGCATCTAAGGAAGCCGTTTCCGCAATAAGTTCCGCACTTAGGAATGTAGAAAAATTTGAAAATTCTCTACAAGTGAAGAATGTTCTTAGTCTCGGATTACATTTCTCAAAAATCTGTTCAATGAGGAATGAATCATCAGGATGATTGAAAACTATTCCTCCAATCGTGTATGCTTTCAGTGAAAAGTGCAGTATTGATTCATTGACTTGCTGTTTCAAATTATACCACATTTCCAAAAGCTTAGACACATAATTTGGTGAAAAGAATGTCTGCAAAAACAGCTTCCTGAAATGATCCATACTTGATATACCAGACTGTACATGTGTATACCATAATTGTGCATCATTGCCTAACAAATATGACATGTTTTCTAAAATTGTATTTTCTGATACATTGTGAGAAGATTGAAGTTGTTGCAGTTGGCAGATGAAATTAATAGGATTGGCTGAGGTGGAACCGTCGAAGTGTGGTACATTGTTTTTTGCACTCTTTGAAATAGTGGAAACAAACAAATCCTTAGACGGATTCAGGATTTGACCTTTTGCTGACCATGCTCCGTACTTGAATTACCAAAAGCAGATGTCAATCCAACATTATTGATTCCTTCGATAGCAACCAGCTGACCTAATCCATTATCCTCTTTACCTATTGTCAGAGAATCAAACTTGGTTGAAAGAACGTCAAATTTTCTTTGTGACTCTTCTTTGTGGTCACGGAAAGCAAGATTTAACTGTGAAATGTTTTGACTGAGTGTCCTGAAATTTGTTGCCATAAACCCAGCAATTTCATTTTGATTTAAAGAGTTTCCCCCTGCTTCACCAAAACTTTTCTGAAATCCTGCTGATGAACCAGTGGTAGGAGTATTCGATTCCTGTTCACTTGAAGCTGAACCCCGAGCAGTAGGCTGCTTTTCACCACTCACTTGCGACGCATGGATTGCATTTCGATCCATGGTTGATCTATTTCTCGCTTTTTTGGGAAAATAGTCAACTTGTTTTTTAGCTTCCCGAGCAAAAGAATTTCTTCCTACACCATTCGTCTGCATGTACCAAAAAAATAGCCTGTTCACCAAATTCAGCTGATGAGCAAAAGTAACCTATTCCCCAAAATCCACTTATGAGCAAAAAATAGCCTTCTCACGAAAATCCACTGATGAACAAAAATAGCCTACTCATCAAAATCAATATTTCACCACTTTATGCATTTATCCAAAACAGTTTTCTCGAAATCGACAAATGAGCTTTCTTGTTCAAATGCATTAAATCAACGGAACCATTCCTTTTTCCACCAGTAAATTTCCTTTCAAATAGATCAAACTGAATTCTTCCGTGTTGGAATGATAACGAAAATGCATCAATCAAATCAATTTTGGAACGATCGGCAAAACTAGCTATGTAGCTATTCACCTGTTTATACCGAATTAAATTCCTTTTGGATTTTCCATACAGGGCAACAATTGGTATGGTAACAAGAACCAGCCGGTTGACTATCCGTTTCAAAAACTTCAACAATTCCGCATAGTCAACAATAATATTAATATCAAAGTCATTAGCCAGAATGTTATTCGTGCCTATCAGCAAAACTATGTTTCTAGCCTTTCAAACGAAACTCTCTTCCTCGCAAATAATCCAATGCCTCTTGAATAGTTGCTCCAGAATAACAAAAATTAGTTTGAAAGCCAAAGTTTTGGGTCAACCTCCTGAATTGGGAATCACCAACAAACAACCAGTCTTTCAAACTATCAACCTCCCTACCAGAAATTATCCGTCTCTGACTCATCAACTCAACCTATTGAATAGTCTCTTCACAAACAGATACCTATCTCAAAGAGCACTTTTGCACAATGAAGTTCCTTCTGATTCCAAAATAATAGGTCCAAAAGTGAAGATTGTCAAAGTGACTGAGTTTTTATTCGTTGGGCGCCATAAAGGGATCCTCACCCCCTTCTCTGATCACGTAATGTATGCTATTCGCTCGCTCCGGCTAGCCTCAGAGCAATGAGTATCCCTTCCTTGAGAAATGAGAGTGACACAGATGCTCCTCTGCTCAGTCCACTCAAATAATTTTTACACAAACAAGACAGGCCAACAATATCATCGAGATGCCCTACCTACTAGTTTCTAGGGGTGTGCGAATCCGGATTCGGATTCGATTCGAGCTCGAATCCGAATCCGAATCCGGATTCGGATTCGAAATTTTTGGATTCGGATTCGAATCGTTTGGATTCGGATTCGACAATTTTGGATTCGGGTTCGAGCGACAGGATTCGGATTCGAGTTTTCGGATTCGAGGATTCGAGTTTTCGGATTCGAGGATTCGCGAATCCGCTCGAATCCGACGAAAGAAATTGAAAAAAAAAATGTTATGTTTTTTTTCTCACAACATCGCGATTGCATGCGTCTGCGACAACCCAAGTGTTGCAGACGACGCAATCTTGAGTCGCGACGCGATTCGAGAACGTGACGCGAAGTGCGAACCAAAGAGAAAAATCCGCTTCAAGGTAAGGCTACCCCTGTGCTAAGATGTAAGTTTTTGCCATTTACCTACTGCAATAACAAGAATTTAAGTTAACAGTGGTAGCATTACCTCGATGCAGATGAAGCCACTGTTGGAGAAAGTAGCTATTAGGGTTCTGCGAATAATTCGAGCTCGAATAGTGATGATTTGGCAATATTCGAGACCATTCGTATTTCGAAATGAGGTATTCGTATTCGATTCGATTCGAGGAAAAAAATTTGTCAAACTATTCGAGATATTCGAGGAAAAACCCCTATTCGCGAATCGAATTGCAAAAAAAAACAAAAAAAAAAAAACGCCAGGCGACACAAAAAAAAAATCGCTCATCGCGATCGCGGAAGGGGAAAAAAATATCGAATGCGCATTTTCGGCGGCCATCTTGCGATTCGATAAAACAAGATGGCCGCCGCCAGGCGTCTGAAGTCTGGAATTTTGTTTTGTGATGCTTGTTTTTTCGTTTTTTTTTTTGTTGTTTTTTTTGTTTTGGGCCATTTTCGTGGCAAAATCTGGATGGCAAAATGCAACAAGAACATAGGAAGTGATAATAGAGCTTGTTTTCAAGCAATTTCAACATGATGAACTTGGACATGATGCACTGTCCCTTTGAGCAAATTCTGGGAGCAATCTCCTTTAAATGACATTGTGAAAATGTGAAACCCTGATTTTTGGAAACTTTGAATGAACTGGAACATGCTGGCACCAGGATTGTTCTGGTGCCAGTGGGACTGAGGCAGAATGGGACAGAGGCAGAATGGGACTGAGGCAGAATGTGACTGAGGCAGAATGTGACTGAGGCAGAATGGGACTGAGGCAGAATTGGACTGAGGCAGAATGGGACTGAGGCAGAATGGGACTGAGGCAGAATGGGGCAGAGGCAGAATGGGACAGAGGCAGAATGGGACTGAGGCAGAATTGGACTGAGGCAGAATGGGATTGAGGCAGAATGGGACTGAGGCAGAATGGGACTGAAGCAGAATGGGACTGAGGCAGAATGGGACTGAGGCAGAATGGGACTGAGGCAGAATGGGACTGAGGTAGAATGGGACTGAGGCAGAATGGGACTGAGGCAGAATGGGGCTGAGGCAGAACGGGACTGAGGCAGAATGGGACTGAGGCAGAATGGGACTGAGGCAGAATGGGACTGAGGCAGAATGGGACTGAGGCAGAACGGGACTGAGGAAGAATTGGACTGGGTGGAATGGGACTGGGGCAGAATT